>JANIJG010021676.1:0-21468 GCA_024611175.1 Megaceryle torquata
CTTCCTTCCTTCCTTCCTTCCTTCCTTCCTTCCTTCCTTCCTTCCTTCCTTCCTTCCTTCCTTCCTTCCTTCCTGTATTTTAAAATACTTTGACTTTTGCTTTAACAGCCCTTTGAAGTCTTTTGCTTCCTAGATCGTTCTGAGGCATTAACATCTCTCACAAAGAAGATTAAATTGTGTCATTCTTGGTAGATATTTGTCTAACTCATTCTAGAATTCTTTCCACTGTTCACTGAACTTCTCTGATCATCAAAAGGTATTTTCTCCACATAAATGGTATCACAACTTACGTTTCATCTGTTTACATTCACACACATTAAACTCTTCTCAATTTAGGACAATTTCCAAAGTTCATTGAGGTCAATGGAATCACTTGCACTTACTTCAATAGAATCATGACCACAGAGTTTAAAAACTTATTTTATGCATATTCACTGGTTTTCATTTCAAGATCATTCCATTCATAAAATAAACTTTCCTAAGCAAACATCACAATCTGCAGGTTTACCTTAAAATGGATTTGTGAACTCAACAAAAACTTTTTTCCCCCACAGGTAGAATATGGCCATGGTAAAATGCAGAATATAGAAAAAACTGTAACAGTTCTACTGGAAATGAAGAAAATTAACTTGCTTTCAAAACAAAGAGGGATCAGTAAAAATGATAGATTTTCATGTATATTAAAATCTTCATGTAAGCATAAACTAGAACTGAATGTATTTTAACAAATTGCTCACTGAATAAGTTTTGTCTCTGTGATTTTCTCAAATGCATTTACTCTTACTGCTTTACTGACAACACATTGTGAAGAATTCTTGATCTGCAGCTCATTTTTGAGCCCTGTTTGCTGGAAATATAATTACATACTATATTTCTTTTGTCTGTCTTGGGGAGTGGTGTAACAGTTGGACACAGGGTTCTGGTATCAATGCTACAATTAGGATTCTAAATTCAGGTCAAGGCAAGTTACTGTGTGATCCAAATTGCACTGAAAAGCCATTGACTATAGCAGCACTGGCTTGTTGCCACATTGCTCAGTGGAAATTCAGAATACAGAAACTTTTTCATAAACATATTCTGTGGGCTGGAAGTACTGAAAGAACAAAAAAAACTTCTGCAATTCCTAGTTACAGATTTATGTTCTGGATTAAATACTACATTTTACTTTTACAACATTTTATTTTTATAAGGAGGATTATAGGCACAGTCTAAATTCTTCATGCAGGGGAACAGATTTTTGATCCATGTTATTAATTATTATTTTACTTATTAGTAATTAAGCATTACATTAATAATGTTATTATCATGACATCAGAATCCAAGATATGAAGCTGAGAATTTAAAGATATTTCACTTTTTTATTATTTATATTCCATGCTATTTTAATAAGGTTTCTCCTTCACCTTCCTTTACATAATTGCTATGTATTTACGACATAAAATCAAAATTAATGGACAATTATTTATGGGAATTAATTTTGTTTGTATAATAAAGCTGTTAATGAAACATATTGGTAGGTTTGTACTGTGGAACCAATTATTTCTTACCATATCTGTAAGTTGCATTACAGAACAGCTCACAGTTCACAGTTATGTTCCTGAACATAATTGTTGCTAGATTCTGTAAAGTTTTCTCAAAATTACATCTAAACGTTAGCAGCCTACACTCTAGGTAGTTCATCAACAAACTTTAAAGAAACCACCAGAAGGCCTTTTGGACTTCAAGAAATAGGTTTTGGACAGTTAAGAGTTCATGCTGAAGACTGTGTATTGAAACTATTCACAGAACCTTTCCCAACATACACAAAAAAAAAGACCTTTCAGGGATGGAAGATATAATGAAAACCATAATTTTTTAAAATTGGTTTGATAAATCAAGTTTAGCTGAATAATACGAACCATCCCCAATTGTTTCCCTATCAACTCACCTCTCAGATAATCTTGTGTCACTGAGCAGTGAAAAGGACTTTTTAAGAAGTCTGATGTGATCAAAAGACAAAAGGACAGAAAGACAAAATAGTAAATTATTGTTCTAAGATGCATCTGTTGTGGTGGTCTGTTCAGATCATTATCATCACATGATTCATAGCATTGTATTCCATAATTCTTAAGCCAGAGGGTATTACTCTTCCTTGATGTCTAAGCAAGCAACATAATGTGCAATCCCCTCTTGCACAATTGAAGTATTCACTTTGTCTATCTGGTACAGTGACTCTACATGGAATTTTCTTTGATAGATACCATACAAGTTTCAGTGGTAGACCTCAAATGATATGAACCTGTGTTACATCTGGCCCTTGGTATCCTCAAAGCGACAGAGAGCTATAATAGTATAATACAGTATACTACCTGACTTGTGATGCATTCAGAAGTCCAGTTTTTGAGTCTCTCTGCACTAGAGAGGACAACCTCCCTGTCCAGAGATGACATTCAACTAATGTCTCAAACAATAGTGATCTAATCAGAAAGTATCTTTTGACAGCTGTGCCATGTTGGACAACTCTGGGGTGGATAGTTGAGTGAGGTAGAATTAATTCCTTCCTGGTAATAGTCTTATGCCTGGCCATGTGAATTTTTATGATCCCTATTTTAACAAACATAAATGCTATTGTTCATAAAATTATCATCTTGGTCATAAAATTACCTTCTCCTTTTTAAAATTCAGCTGAAGTATTTGACTCGGTGACCCTCCATGACAGAAATCCCACAGGCTGATTACATGCTGTGTGAAGTATTATTCTCTCTCTTTTGTTGTACATTTACCTGTCATTAACTTCAAGTGACCCTCCTGTTGTTCTGGTGTTCTGAGACACTGTTAAAAAGATGGACTGGATAGTTTTTGACTCTACCCTTCATAATGTTTTAATTAAATCTCCTCTAGTGTTTCTTTTTCACCACTAAATCACCCTAGGTCTTGCAACCTTCATATGCAAATCTTGCTATATTTCTAACTTTATTTTCTGGGCTTTCACAATTCTAAAATTCTCTCACTGTTCACATCTGAAACTGCATTCTGTATTTCATATCAATGCCTCTCTTGTGCAGTACTCCAGAAAAAAATGTTATTTGTAACATGGAATATAAACATTCAGTTTCAATCACTTGGTGTATAATCTGTGACTGATTTAATGTTCCTTGACACTGAACACCTCTCATGTGATAGGAGCATTGGTGAGGCCACACCTAAAGTACTGTGTTCAGCTTTGGGCACCTCAATACAAGAAAGACATCAAGGTGATGGAGCAGGTCCAGAGAAGAACAACTCAGCCAGGGAAGGGCCTGAAGAACAAGTCTTATGAGAAGTGGCTGAGGGAACTGGGGCTATTTAGTCTGATGAAAAGGAGACTGAGGGGCAACCTTATCACTCTCTACAAATGCCTGAAAGGATGTTGTAGAGAGGTAGGTGCTGGTCTCTTCTCACAAGTAACTAGTGACAGAACAAGAGGGAATGGCCTGAAGCTGCACCAGGGGAGATTTAGACTGGACATTAGGAAAAATTTTCTCACTCAAAGGGTTGTCAGGCATTGGAACAGGCTGCTTGGGGTGGTGATTTAGTCATCATCCCTGAATGTGTTTAAAAGCTGTGTAGATGTGGTGCTTGGGGATATGGCTTAGGGGTGGACTTGTTAGAGTAGGGTTAATGCTTGGACTTTATGATCTTAAAGGTTTGTTCCAACCTAGATGAATCTATGATTGTTCCTTCTATGATTGTTCTCTTCTACATTGTCATTTGCTACATGGGTGCAGTTCAGCAAATATTATACCTAAATTTGTTTTCCTTAATCTTCCTGAAAAGCCAGAAGTGATTGTTCTCTCTAAACCTCTCACTTGCACACTTTGCCTTTTAAATCACACAGGACTCTGCCTGAATTATTGAGCTCTACTCTGACAAAAGCAGAAACTCATTATGATCATTAATTTTCATATTCAGAATCTATGCCCTTGACTATAGACTACATGGATTTTAACCAAGACCACATTTTCAGAGGCTTTAAAGTGCCTTAGAAGGTATATAAAAAAGTAGTGAGAGTCAGTTTCAAATTCAAAAACCACCCCTAAATACACAGCTATTATTCACAATTTCTGTTGATATGTAACTTCATAATAACACAGTTCTGTGGCAGTAAAATTTTTTTAAGTGTGTAATAAACATTGAAAATATGCCAGAGTGATGCCTACCACAGGATTTAAAAGCAATTGTTTATGTTATACTGCTTGCTTTCAGACTTTTTGCTTCAAGCTTTGCTTTATGTCTGCAGTAAGTCCTCCAGAGTTTACAGAGCAACATGGCTGTGATCTTTCTTGAAGAGAGCTAACGTGCTTAACTGCATGCCTGTAGCATGTGGAAAGCTCCTACCTTTCAGTCAGTGCATTTCTACCCATTGTTACCTGGTCCATCAGCATTCAGACAAAGCCTAGCGTAGATACTCGCCCAATGCGGCAACAGACATTTGGCATTCAGGTAGTTAAAATCAAGAGCACTTTCCATGCTCAACAGCATATTGTAGGAAATACTGGGACTTTTTTTTTCTTACTTTTCAAACACACCAAATGTAAACTGTCTGAACATTAACAGTTGCCTTTGTGTGTATGAAATGAGCAGGTCAAAGAAAGACACTATGAAATAGCTGTGGTTAGTGGCTTGTGGAGGAGGGGTGGGGTGAGGCAAGAAACTCACTTTTAATCAATGTGATAATCAATGGCATACAGCATCATACTCTTGTCTGACTCCATTCTTTCCCTGCACACTGCAGGCATCAGTGGCTTCCTGATTTTTTCTCCCCTTCCTTGCCTTCAGCAGGCCAACTGGAAATTTGTCTATTGCTTTTTTTTTTTTTGGACATATATGTTTGAAAAACAGAAATAAGTCTTCAAAGAAGCCTGTAGTTAAACTGGGGAAGGATTGCTTAACCACTGTACCTTGAGGAGGGTGTGATAAAATGCACATGCTCTTGCTGTGTTTTCCCCTACCGTTTTGACACTGTGCATGGCCCCATGATGCCACTGGCCAACAGTAGCAAAAATAAGCCGAGTCAGGGAATTGTATGCTATACTTTACATTTGTATTTTCATAAACTGCAATGCAAGCAGTACGAAAGAAATTCATAGTTCATTCTTCTGAGCCTATGCTCCTTTTTCATCTCTTAACTTTGGATGTATAAAGCAAAGGTCGTGCTGGATACCCTTTGAGTGGGATTTGTGTTTGCTTCTAACAGCTTTTACATCTCATATTTGGCTCTTACTGGTGGCACAGACAACACAAGATGTTTTCTCCCAGGACAGGCTTAAAGATTATGCATAAAGTCCTGCAGATCTGTCACTTTTTTTGGTCTTTTCTGGAAGTGAGCACTGAAAGCCACTGTTACTTCCCTTTTTCTCCTTTACACTTGACTATCTGGGTTTAGAATTTCCTTGTACTCACCCAACATAGTTTTTGGGAAACTTCTCTGTAAGTGAAAGATATAACCTGTGAAGTTGCAGGAAATCTTAAGGTTTTACTTTGAAGCCCATATTTTCACACTCAAAGAAAAACAGTTCTCTCATATTCCTTATTTTTGTTTAAATACCATCATTTCTCACCAATTTGTTTGTTACTGTTTTTGTCACCATTCTATAGCTAGGCTACTTGAGACATGAATTCAGTCAAAGATTGTCTAAAATAATTGAGTTATACAGAAACTTAGGCAGATACTGGAAATAGAAGATTTGTACTATATGGGTATCTCCTGAGCTATTGATTATCTTGAGTTTTTAAAGTTTTAGGCAGGGTGACTCAGACAACAGGCCATCATGCATGAATCTGGAGACTAGAGTCTTATCTGAGTTGTTCACACCAGTTTGCTGAATGTTATTCCATGTTATTCCCTCTCTGTAATCCCATTTCTCCATCTGTGAAGTAAGGAGTAATGTCCCCAACTGTCATTCTATTGATACTGATGCACATTGTTTACATTACCAGTCAACTTTGTACAGGCACTGCCCAATGACTTGGAGAGATGGAGTTTTCAAGGGAATCCTCCTGAAAGCTATGATGACAGCTATTAAAACTCCAGATGGATAGGAAAGGATTTTCCTGTATTTTGGAAGATTTTTTCCTATCTCTCCACCAGAAAGAGAGAGAAGATGAAGCAGAAGTTGTCCTTTTCTCAGTGTGCATCATCACAAAATAAAATGAAGGCTGAGGTATTCTTTTCTTTTTTTTTTTTTTCTTGTTCATGAGTCTCTTTCCTTTAATTTTATTCAGTAGTACAACTACATTGCAAAATTGTATGTAGACTGCAGAAGGCTATAGAACATGGAAATTTAATCAGTATCTGTTAACATGTTTAAACTAAAACCTTAACACATACTTATACACACTCCTCATGTTCATAAGATACATCAAAAGTTTCTGCAAGTCATTCTGCAAGTAATTTCGACCCTGGATGGTTTTCTTACAAATGCTCCATAGGAATTGGGCCATCTAAGACAGTCAATATGTCTAGTCAATAGTTTGCATTCATGAAAGTAGGCAATTATAGAAACATACAAGATAACCATGTACAGAAAAGAGATGAGCTTTGTGCTGGTTGGATAGTATGAGAACAACTGGAACTCTAACAAATAGTTCTTATTTTAATGGTCATATAATGATAGAACTTTTTCTCATAAACATAAGACTGCTCTTACCTATAATTCAAGATAATGTTTTTTTTTGTGAAAGCCAAAATGGACACAGTCATGTTCAAATAGAGACTATCTTAGTCTTTACATCTTTTTTGTGCCCTTCATAACAGGAGATTATGAAGGTTTATTTACTATGGACCACATAATGTGATATTTAGAGAGCTAATGCTATTGTCATTCTAATGTCTTGCCTCTGTAACACCAGTAAATCACCAGATACTTATTCCTGTAGCAAGTGCAATTCTGCACTTCATCATACATTGCCATACTCTGTCATAGATCCTGCTCTTGTTTTAATTCATTTCAGTGTATGCATATTCACAGAAGGTAGCTTTACCTTATGACATTCTCACCTATGCTAATGACTCATTGATATTAAACTAAGTTCACAATCCATTCAGACTCACAACAGTCTTTCCCTTTGACTTCAAAGGATTTCAGACCATACTAAATACCTGACATAATTTTTAACACTTCCTTTGTTATTCTGCTTAGTAGACAAGCTGCTTCCAAGCAATTTATTTGAGAAGACCATGACTGGTCATTTAATAGTACTCTTCATCTTTCATTCTGGGTCAGCCAGATCATGCCACAGAAGCAGTTGCCCTATTTCTGTGGCTATTTGGTACACCATTACCTTATTTAGACAAATATGAAATCACTGATATTCTATATTCTTGAAGGAAAACCAAAGTGTTTACATGAAAATTAATAATTGATGATGAAAAAAAAAAAACATTATAAGGAGTAGAACTTTAAAAACAATGACAATAAGGAAATAACTTGTCTCTTAGATGTTTGGTTTATGGCAATGATTTGATATATATATTCAGTGAGCAATTGAGAAGACATTTGGGTAGACTTCACAACCTTCTGCAACATTCCCTGGCCTCTCTGAACTTCTGATGAAAGATGCCTAGATTGCAGATTTTAGATCTATCCCGTCAGCAGGATATTTCTTTTTCTCTAGATCTGTTCCAAAGGTCAGTGCAAGAATCAAGCCTTGGAGAGAAATTCTGTGTACACGAATAGAAGATTATTCTCTTGTTATTATAGATGGCTGGGGTACAAAACATATGGGTGACTTACCAAGTGGGAGACAACTTTTGGCACTGTAAAAGATTTGGGGTCATTTTTGATCTTTGTTTTCATTTAGTCTAGTTGCTTGTACTCCCATCACCTTGATAACAAAGTCTGAATGCTTCATTATATCAGCATTCCCAACATGACTACTCACATGCTCAAACAATACTTGTTTCTCTACTTCTTTTCCTAACCTCTCCCCTCCCTTCATTTTATTATTTCTCTCTTGCATCACAGGAAGGCAGGTCAGATCAGGCACAGTGAAGGACTAACATGGTTATAGAGCTTCTGGGTTGAGAATTTTCTGTGTCCATCAGTTCTGAATGGGGATAAATGAAGACAAATGTTCAAAACTTCTGCATCTATTTTTGTAGCTTGGCTTCCTAGAAGTGCCATGCAAGGAAACTGGAATTTGGAATGGAGTATGGCCATGCTCTGTTCTTTCCATGTGAGCAGATGGCTGTAATTCACCTTGTTCATATGGGTGAAATACCTCAGGCTCATCACTTCACCTTCTCAGCTCAGCTTCCTTCCTTCCCTCCAAAGTGGTCTAGCTGTACATAGAAACACAACCTTCTCAGGTTGTGGTTCTTCTATGCTAATAGCTATACTAACCAATAAAAGTGAAAATTTTGAATCTATTAAAAAAAAAGACAGGGAAACTATATAAACTATTTTAACATTTCATAACAATGACTGAACATAATGTGAATTTTCAATTCAGTTGTCCTGGGGTATGTCCTACTGAAATGAGTGAGAGATTTTTCCATTGAGTTCAATGGAAGAAGATCAGGGTCTATTATTTAAAACTATTATCTTATCAAGATAAATGATTAAAAAACGTCGCTGCTGCCGTTGTCTCACTGTGTTTGAACATGGCCTCAGCATATCATTTTTTTAACAGAGTGAAGGTCAGGTTTGCATTTACAAAAATGTTTCAGATAATTTTTATTTTCAGATGGAAGAAAACAGTATAGAGAATATGAAGGAAAAAAAAAAAAGCAACAGCCTAGAAAATATAGCCTTAAACTTTGGTGTCTTTTAGATTTGTTTCTGGTCATTTGAGTCCTTCAGTAGTATCAACTAATAATAAAAGTAGTAACAATCAGGCTTAGAAAGCGTATCTGTGTTGTAGAGATTAAACACCCCAAAAAGCTATTCAATAATTTCAAAATGTATTTGTGGTTTTGCAATATGTAATAAGTTATGCCAAGATACTTATATCCCCTATTATACCCTGGGATTTCAGAATATTCTTCATAGTTTATCTTATAAAACACTTGGAAGCCTTTTCTGAGAGCAGGTGCTTTAGGATGATGTTTTTGTTTAGCATGTTAAATTAGTTTTAAGACAAAATCAGATAGGACTTTTTTTCCTCATTGAAAACCAAAACCTACATAATTCAATGAATAAACAACAATAGACTCGCTTTTACTGATCTTGAATGCTTTTGCAATTTGTCTTAACCTTTCAAGCAAAATATGGTCTCATTCAATCGTTGTCCGACTTTTGTTCCCACTAGATACTGCAAGTAAACCTCTGATTTGGGGATTCTGTTTTCAAAGTAGTTTTTGAAATACAGATTTAAAAAGAAGCCTGTAGAATGCATAAGCAGTTCTTGGAGCACCACACAACTTTCCTTCTGCAGCAAAATGCATAAAGTACTGTGCTACAGCTGTACTCCGCCCCTGAGGGAATTTAAGTGTGGGTCTGTGGATCCCAAAGGAAGCTGAGCATGAGGCGCCAGGGCTTACTCAGCCATGCCTGGATGTATGCAGGTCTCCAGGGCTGAGCAGCAGGGCAGAGCTCTTCTGACTTGGACAGTGTGACTTTAAGCATATGCTTTGGTGCTTAGACAGCAGGAAGCCTACATTTTTGTGGTAGCAACTCTGATCCATACTTTTATTCATGGCTCCAGGAAGTAGAAATATATATAAATAAATATTTCTTATGTAAGTCTTGGCCAAATCAGTCAATTCACAAGGTTGTAAGAAAGGTAAAATGCAGACAGTTTCAGTCAAATAAACTGGACAGTATTTATGGCAAAGAAATAGAGGAGACCTAAGCTCAGTGTCCTGAAGTCAACATTATATTTTGAGGAATCATCAGAAGCTGGGTCTTGGAGAAGGTGAACAGAGAACTTACAGTTTCACCTGAAGTTAGCATAGAGTTGGAGGTGTTCAAGAACTGCTGGGACCAGACCCATTGTTTATGTTACTTTTCTCATGATTCTCATTTAAAGGAATAAATTAAGGCTTATAGAGTTTTGAAAAAGAAAAAAAAAAAAAAAAAAAAAAAAGATTGGCAAGCTGGTAGTGAATTAAAAGTGGGAGTCTTCAACAAGACAAAGAGCTGCAGTCTGGCACTACAGGGAAATGGAGGATGTGAAGAAGAGGTCCAGTAAAAAGAATCAAGTCCAATATGTACATTTTCAACAGTGAATGTATGTTCTAATTAATAGAAGGATATCTATGGGGACTTCTCTGATCTGTGGTTCGTTACTCATATTCCCTCCTCAGATTTCACTCATATTGACAATAAATTTAGTAAGAAGACTGACTGAATCTTCTATTTGTTAAAGTTTCATGCCATCATGAACATATTCTGCTCGAAGACTTAAGTTACTTCTCTCCACTACAAATAATAATTTCCATATTTTCAATACCTCAAGGGAGTTTGAAAATGACTAATTGATGCTTTTTCCCTGCTTTAAATCTTTACTGTATATTGGACTTATAAATGTGCGGCTAAGTCAGCTAGTCATCAAGTGAGGAATTAGTCTCCCCAGTGCCAACAGTAAATTCTCCAGTTCACTCAGCAACCAGTTGAACAAGCTCCTCAATATTTAACCACGTCAATTGTAAACAGGCAGATTCTTTGCCTATGTTGTTTTCTCAGGAGAACCTAAACTTTCCTTGTCAAAATACATGTGTTACAATGGAAGTTCAGCTACCTCCCTTCTAATGATGAACTTTTTCACACTGTATAAGACAACACTTGCTGTTGTCACGCATCCATTAAAACTCATCCATAGACCCATGTATAGATCAGGATGGCTGGCTGGTAGCTGAAAACTTCCAAAGGACTTGTTTGTTGTGATGGGTATTCTTTTCCTCTCTTGAGTGTTGGATGCATAATATTTTCAGGTAACTCTGACTACTGTGTGATATTTAATCACCTCCACTACCTCCCAGTAATCACTTTTATTGCATTATGCTAGTCAGCACATTCTGTGCACTTTAATATACATGAGATTGAGGGAGGAATATTTTCCACTGAAGGCTTTATGGAAAATTTTGCATTTATTGATTTCTGTTAAAAAACCCCAACCTGTTATTCTTAGAAAATCGATGAAAATGATTGCTGTGGACATATTTGTTCAAACAAACAAATAATACAGTATAATGACAACACTATCTCTCATTTCCACATTTCACCTGGAGAAGGAAAACATTTGATCTGGAAAGTCTGTGTACTACATCAGTCCACAGGAATATCTTTTATTCATGTGTATTAAAAAAATATGCAAAGAGTTTCTACAAGTTGGATAGGGAAAAAAAAAAAAAAAAGTTTGACAAAAATAAAACAAACTCATCCAAACAAGCCTTGCAGATCTGGGACTTCTGGGGCCAAACTGTCAGAGGCAGTCTTGCTATCCTTCATTGGAAATATGCTGGAGATTTCATATGTGTAATTTTTCACTCAGAAATCTTTGCATTCCAAGCAAAGCTTTTCACAGGGAAACTATGCCATGCATATAGAGCAAGCATCACACAGCTGATGATTGCAAATCATCCACTCTTAGTGTTTATCTATTAAAAACTATGGAAAAAAAGAATAAAAGGAACTTATGAATTCATATCAGGTAGCTCCTCTAGCTTCCTATAACACTGTGCATACTTTTCCCAAGCTTTGTGAACACAAGAATTGCTCATTCAAAACTATGTTTGCAAAACTAAAAACACAATAAAAATATAATTGTTGATGTAATAACAAGAATCTGCTGCATTACAATACATTTTCTTATCTGAGAATGAAGATGTCTCACAATACATGTCATCACAGTGCAACTAGCTCAACATATCAGTGTTACACGGCCACCAATTAAGAAGGATTCTTGGCATGAATGATGTTCTGCCTGAGGCCAGGTCACTGTCTGATGTAAAATATTGGAGCTTCAGGGCATTGGCGGTTCTGATCCTCTGTTCTGTACAAACTGAATGAGCTGATCATTACAGAAACCTTGTGAGCCAAGGCACCGTTATCATCTCCATTTTACATATGGGGATTGAGGAGCAGTCAAAAGATGTTTTTGAATGTTCACAATGAAAAATCTAGTTTGATATTTTTTCAGAGGGCTTAAAATTTTGCAGAACTTGACACATTCTCAGCTCAGTTCTCATTGACTTTAACTTGGCCTACCTGCAGTTACACTGAAATCAACAGTTCAGAATTACCAGCAAGCCCATTTGGGGTGTTAACAGCAACACATCCCTGATCATAAATCACAGGTGAAGGAATAAGCTTCCTTTCTCCTTGGGGGAAAACAAAAAAAAAAAACGAAAACAAACAAAACAAAACAAAAAACCCCACAAAAACAAACAAACAAACAAAAACCAAAACAAACCCACTTTTATTTTTAGACAACAGAATTATTTTGATACATCTTTTAACTAACCTAAAGTATCATCCTGACAATTTTAATGGACTAATTATGCACTGATGGTCATCTAAAAATGTGTTCATTTTCAGGTCTTTGGTGGGACACTGGAACAGGTTGCCCAGAGAGGTGCTGGAAGCCCCATCCTTGGAGATTTTTAAGACCAGGCTGGATGGGGGTCTGAGCAACCTGATCTAGTGGGAGGTGTCCCTGCCATTGGCAGGGGGATTAGAACTAGGTGATCTTTAAGGTCCCTTCCAACCCTAACAGTTCTAGGATTCTATGATCTTTATGTCCTGACAACTCTAAGAGTTATCAGCTGGAAAACTGGCATGCAAATACAGAATTTCAATCACTAAAACCCTGCAGGACTGCATTTGCCTATCCTGAGGTTCTGCCTGCAGTGTCAAGGGAGATAAAAGGTTTCTGATTCTCTAGGTGTAGGATCCAGGCAGTGTCCTGATTAGTTCTGCAAAAGCAAAATCTTTACAATATATTAAAATGCACAATCAGAGCCATGAGAATCTCAGAGAGTAACTGTAGTTCACAAGGGTTTGCACTGACCTTTGTTTCAATCTCAATTTCCATGAGTTTGCAATGTCTGCATTTTGCTCTGGTTTCTGGTTGGAAACCTTGAATCCCCTTGCCAGAGCCTGGAGATGGTGAGAGTGCTCATCTTAACCCCAGCATGGCATTCACAGAATAGCTGCCAGTATCAGTTATGCATGAAACCAGTTCTGACAAACAATACTGCTTTAAGCCTCTTGACAGTGCTCTTCCCATGAAATATTGCATCTATGAGGGCCCAAGACGATTCTTGTGGCTTTGTTTCTGCCTACTAGCATGGTGCTGTTAGGATGGCTCCTAACAGGTTCACAGGCAGCTATTGGGTTTTAACGTCCTACACACAATATCCTCATCTTCTCCCCCACCATGTCTTCACCACCTTTGGGCTGAAAAATTAATTTGCAGAGATAACCTGTGTGACACACAGATGTTTTCCCTCATGTTCTAGAACTTATGCATTTGTTCAAATGGTGACATTGTACAAAGGTCTGCTGGTGACAGATATTTTCCATTTTACTATAGCACGTAGAGAAGGCAGTAGATGGCTCCTGTATATCCTAACTGTCATAGGGCTTTACATCTCCATCTCCTGATTCTGACAAGGTGTAGCATCATTTAATGGGAGCTCATGATCCATTCAGGCATTCCCAGTGAGCTTGGCAGCCTCGGTATTTGATGTGACCTACAAGCCATTATGCTTTCACCAGAGAGGAGACAGAACACAAGGGAAAGTCTCAGCAAGCCTCTGCAATGAGTATGAGGCTCACAGGACTGTCCTGTCTGGGTCTCCCTTAGCAGTTTGATCTGTTCATGACCTTTGTCTCACACAAAAACCTGAAGACCAATAAACTGCACTGTGCATGTGGGTCATATATCAAGAGGGAGATTGTGGCAGTTGCTGTGGCAGGTCTCATTATGTGGCATTCTTTTCATCAAAAGTCTTGAGAGATTAGGGAGAAGAGGGAACAGGTTGAGAAGAAAGGCAGTACAGGGAAGGAGCATCCGCAATAAGGAATAAAAGAGGATTGCAGAGATTAGAAAAGGAAATGGTAAAGGAAGGACGTGAGAAATGAGCAGCATAGCCCTTCATTTCTACATGTTGCTAGGGCCCTTTTTTCTACTATTAACCGCCTGTCTTCATAGGGTGGCAAGGTAAGGTCACTTCAAATGCTGCCATAAAATGAGAAATACCTCTAAATCTCATTCAGTCTGTTAATCATATAACATAGATTACAGTAGCCAGAAATAAAATGTTGATTTAGATGTTTGCAAAAGAAATTTTTATATTTTTTTTCATCCACAACTCTTAGAATGGACTTCAATAATATTACTCCAGTTAACTCACCTCATGCATTCTAATTGACTCTTAATCACAACATGAAACCACCTCTCGGGTTGGCATCGCTAAGCAAAACCAACCTCATCCATGAGTCACTGCCCATGGTGCAGTGGAAAAGGGGAGCAGCATGTGCAGGTCTGTGAAAGGGCAAATGAAACATGTCAGCAAAGCCTTTGGAGATGCCTGTTTATTTCCTGCCTACAGCACATTTGGCTTCTAGCAGCACCCTGACTCTTGTACACATTAAAACTCACCCACAGATTTGGAAAGGGGAAAAAAAGGGAATGGAAAAAGTAATCTAACACAGTCTGATATTCTTTTTCATGTTACATTATCCTTCCAAGAGATAACATCAATCACAGTTTTTAAGAAGCATAGCGACATTCTAAATGGTCTATGAATATTACTTTGAAATTGAGACTAATTCCTTGGATGAATTTTAACTTCCCCCACCCCCACTTTTCCTTTTAGAGTGCTCTCTCTCTTCTCCCCCTTCTCACTGCCTCCCCCCATCCCCCATCTTCTCTTTCTCAGGATTTCCATGGACACTAACATCTCAGACTGTTGTAATTAAACTAGTGAAACAGCAAGTAGAAGTAGTATAAGAAAGTTTCTGTATGGAATTTTAAATCTTTCTTTGAAAGTATTTTAGGCTGAATGAAACCACAAAGTTACCTGACAAAATTTGTAACCACTCCAGTAATTATGAACTGTCCATTTACATAATGTTTCTGAATGCAAGATTTTAATTGAACTATTTAAAAGGAGCATGAATTATGCCTAGTATATGACACCACTCCAAATAAACCACAAACCAAAACCCAGCATATGAAACATTCACCCAGTCCTTTCCAAATATTTACTATGACACTTTCATTCAAATTTTCTGTTTACATTGGCTTATTGCACAGAAATGAACTACTAGAGAATGGTTGTTTACTGCTTCCAAATTATCCATTCCTCTACTGACCTTACATAGGATACTGCATCTTGGCGAAAACTCTATTAAGCAGATGTTATCTATTGAAAATAGCTCCAGAGCAGCATCCAGGATCTGTGCTTAAATGCAGTCCATGGCATTATGATCCTTAAACTTCCGCACCACTAGTAGTTCTCTTTGCAGGAGTATCCTGCACACTTGAGGACTGTGGGGAAGACAACTAACTTGATATCTGTTTTTTAAGGACTGACTAACGGCAAAAGACTTTGCTGATGCAAAATTTTAAACAGGTTTTGTCTTTAGAATCACAGAATCATAGATTTATTGAAGCTGGAAAAGACCTCTGAGATCATCGAGTCCAGCCTATGACCTAACACCATGACATCAGCTAAATCATGCCACTAAGTGCAGCATCTAACCTTTTCTTGAACACCTCCAGGGATGGTGACTCCACCACCTCCCTGGACAGTCCTTTCCAGTGTTCTTTCACCCCTTCCATGAGGAAGTCCTTCCTAATATCCAACCCACACCTCCCCTGGCACAGCTTCAGGCCATGCCCTCTCATCCTGTCACTAGTTGACTGGGAGAAGAGCCTGACGCCCCCTGACTACAACTTCCCTTCAGGTAGTTGTAGACAGTGATGAGGTCCTCCCTGAGTCTTCTCTTCTCTAGGCTGAACAACCCCAGCTCCCTCAGCCTTTCCTCTTAAGACTTTCCCTCCACTCCCAGATCCCTCTCTGACAGGCCACTCTCCAGTCCACCCAGTCTATAGCAATACATGGGACTATTGTGACCAAAGTGCAGGACGCTGCACTTGTCCTTGTTGAATCTCATACCACTGGCTGCACTATCCTTTCTGCTTTTCCTCTTTCTGTTTATATCTGTCTATTGTCTATTTCTTAGACTGTAATGAAAAAGGCCTATCTATCTTTTGTGAGTACAGATGGGAAACCCCTCAAGCTCAACAAATTAGTCTTTGCTCAGGCTACCCTGTATGTTCAGAACCTTGAGTGGTATCTGTTCTGCACTAAACTGCTCCCAGGCCAGAATGGAGGATTTGCGTGTCAGTTTCTGCAAGTCCTGTGCTTCCCATAAACCAAATGCAGATTCTGAGATGATTTGGGCATGTGTATCTGTCTATACATATGTACAGAATACACACACAGGTTTATAGGTAAGATTTTTAAGGAGGGTGGACTATTTCAATAATCAGTCTTTGATTTTGAATGCCTTAAAGCTAACTTACTGGCTGAATAGACTTCACACAAGCAAGAATGGTGGGACAGAGTTTACACATTTTGTGTGGAGGATCTACAAACTGTTTGAACCACAAAGGATCTAACTGAGCAAGTAGTCTAATGGCTGAGTTACTTTCTAAGGGCAAATATGCAGGAGAAATTTTCCTCTTTTGACACTAAGCTAGTACTATGTTACATACCTTATTGCAAGCCACAGTCAAAAAGGATTTTTATAGTATTTGCAGTCTGCCAAGATGAGTGATAAGCTAACCCATTTCATAATTTCAAGCCTCACCTTTCTGCAGTGTGATCCATCCTTCTCTGATCAGGCAGGCTGCCAGGCAGCACAATTTTTCAGATGTGAACTCTGTAGGTACACATTCCTGTAGCAGTCCCATTTTGCCCCTTATCAGTCTCCTTTGCATGTGGTGACATTAGTTTTGATGGAGGGCAGGATTATGTCCCATGGATGTTGATGGACAGCCCATGCACTTGCATGAATTTTTTGAAAGCAAATATTTGAAATATGCTGTCCTTCCCAATCACTAGTCATCTTTCAAAGGTGTCTATCTTTGTTAAATCTAAATTAATTTTGCCTGAGTGTGCTCTCAGATACCAACTATTTGAAGTGGATGTATAGGGCATTTATTTATATTCAGTTTTGAGTTGACTTTTGTAACCTATGCTTAGACAACTTAAGATTGCAAATTAAAATTCATAAATGCTTATTTGGTAACAATGCAGACTATATTATTTCACGGCCTCAAACCTGTAGTAATTATTTTCATTGCCTTAAGCCTGAGTCCTGGAGGTCCAAGTATATAATCAGAGAATACATGATCTTTCTGGCCTTCACTATCCCTTAAGAGCGTGTAAACTGGCATAGATCCACTGATAGCATTGAATTGTTATAATTTACCTAATAGCTGAGCCATAAACTCCCAAGTGAACTAAAACCTAGCTTGATTATATACTGTAAGTGCCATGAGGCATCTGCTCTCCAAAGACTGTCCCTGTCAAAATATATGGGGAAAGAAAGGGAGAAGAACAGGAGGAAGAACAGGCATAGAAGATAAAAGAGCTTTTCTTCAGGGATGTCTACATTATCTGAGGCCTAACACGGTGTCTAGTCTCTAGGTAATGCTGCCTCTTTAGCAACTTTACACCAGTGCAATTCTCTCTTCATTGTAATGCTGAGAAATTGCAGTTCCCAACAAAGTTGTTGGGAGCAAGGGGAATTGAATGTCTAGACAGGACCCTCAGGTCACAAAATAATCCAAGTTGGCATGGATGTCAGGAGGTCTCTGGTCCAATCTGCTGCTCAGACTAGGGTCATCCATGAAACCAGGTTGCTCAGAGCTTTGTCCAGTGATGTTCTCAAAACCTCCAAGGACAGAGACTGCACAACCTCTTCAGGGAACCTGTCCCATCTCCCAGCTGTCCTCATTGAGAAGCTTTTTTCCAATATTGAGCCAGAACTGGTGTTTACATATAAATCTAATTACTACATTTAGCCACAAATTAAAAGGATAAAGTATCAGAAACACTGAAAGCAGCTTCCTTAAATATTTCTTAATTTGAGTCTTTTCAAGGCTAACTTCACAAGGGAATGGGACACATGACCCAGGACAGACTTAATTGCAGTGGGAAGGGAGATTGTATGTGTTCATGGGCATGCACCTGGAGAAAGCAGGGACAGGCCTAGTACTTAATTACTATACTACTTAATTGCTATATACCAGCCATAACTCAGCATGGTACAGCAGTGACAGAACAAGCAAGAAAAGAAAAGCAATAGGACCAGAAGAGTTTCAGTGGTGGCAACCCACCATCACACCTGAGAGGCAGAGCTTACTATCTCAAATGCATTGTTAAGGTAGTGTGATCATGCTGCTTTCAGACCCCGAGAAAACATCCCTGAATTTAAGACTATACCTGCCCAATTGTAGCTGTCACTGGGATCTGCTCCACTGTGAAAACATTCTTTCCTTTTATAGCACACCTAAATGGCAAGAATTTGGAACACAAGAAGGCATAAGAAATGAGTGTGGAAAATGCCTGCCTAAAGGTGGCTGAAGGAATATTTAAGTTAGACAGAAGTAACACTCAGAGCACTCGAGAACTCAAAGCCTTATGCTGAATCATGTAAATAAAGGTCTTCCACACCATAGAACAACCTCTCAGGACTGGTTTGAATGGAAGAAGTATAGGCCCTTCTGGGTTTCACGAGTAGTACTTCAATCTTACTATGAGAGTAGTCTTTAATTTCCTAAATTCTTTTTATTTAATTAAAAAATCCAGATTTAACAGAAACATTTTTTTTTCCAGGCTGAAGAAATCTTTGGGTTCAACAAAAACCATTATTTTGTAAACCAACAGGAATCATGAAAGATTATAATTTCATGATGACCAAACAACAGAGTATGCATGTGTGATCTGTGATGGATTTTTTTGGGACAACCAAGTAACTGAAAAATCAGTTAGTTTCACAGATTTTAACCTCTGTCTCCTTGAAACATAAATTAACTGTAGATCAAAGAACAATACTGAAAAGTTTTAATCCCAAAATAATATTTCAGGAATATATGACTATGCCAAAAACATTAGCTATAGTGGGCATTGTAAATGAAAGATATGCAAGTATACCAGATAAATGTAAAATATAGAAACATGCAGAGAAGATTAGTAATAATGAGAGGCCCAAACTGTTAATTCTTTATTTCTCTAGTTAACCACTCTGTGCATTAATGGCAATGGAATATTTTATGAGTCATCTTCCACTATGTTCTCTTAATGCACTCATCATTCTTTCATGTTTTCATTCATGTATGGTTTGCAGAGTATTGAAATAGCAGTCACGTAACAGTGCTCCCACTCTCCCTGATTTTATTCTCCTTCAGGAGATTAACCTGAAACTTAGTTGTTGTTTCAGGGTAAATCCAAAACATTTTCTGACAGCTTGCATCATATTACTTGCACACCAGGGTCTGATCTGGAACTACAGTTGCTCTTTGGTTGGTCTAGAGTGGCACTTTGAATGCAAGGAAAGGGATGGAGCTTGACATCTTCCTGCTCAGAAAAGGGAGAGGAATTTTTAGGGCTCACATTTGGATAGCAGCCATCAATTTATGAATTTGCTGCAGCATATTGAGTATCTCTTCACCCAGTCTCATCTGATTGAGGAGCTTGTGCTGCCCCCTTTTAGCTGGTCCCTAGAGCCCTGAGCTAAGTCCACAACCTTCACTGGGAGGTGTAGATCTATTGCATGAGAAAGAAACACAGATTTTCTGAGAAACAATTTTAAATGCTGTAGCTAAAACTGTAAGATGGGAATAGCCTAGATAATTGTACAGCCCTTTAGATGCTGGGAGCCCTGAGTGGTGTAACACCAAAGAGGACTCTCATCCATGCCCAGTGTGCCATGCAGATCCCACCCATAACAAAGTTTCTCTATTTTCTATTATGGAATTTTCTTCAGGGAAATAACTCTATTTATCATTTCTACAGTCAAAAAAGAAAGGCTTTCTCGTAAGAAACTTGCTACATTGCAAGGCTAGGACCCGCAGGTGGTGAGGTGGCTTAGTGAGAGCCGCCTGCGGGCTGCTGGGTCACACCGAGCTAGCTCAGTTTGTCCTGCAGCCAAGGGATTTGTGGAGCACCGTCGGGCATCCAGACCACACTGCGTGTGTCTGGCTTCTCGTCAGGCTCACTGTGATTCGGCTCACGGACTCCTTGATGTGCAGGGGTCCTCAGCTCAGCATCACTACAGCTTGCCATATGTCCCTCAGGCTGAGGGAAGCTGCAATGCCCAAATGCTGTTCCCTATAGAACTCAATTGTTTGCCTGTCATTTATTTATTTATTTATTACTGCAGTGATACCAGCCCCTCCACACTGCTGTCTCCCCAATTAACTGAATTCCTAGGCAGCACTAAAAGAGATAGGGACATTTTCAGAGGTGTTGGGGGACTTCTGTTCTCCACTGCTTTTAGAAAAAGCTGTGAGTGCTCTGGTCTCCTGCTAATGCAAACTCCAGAAGGGCTCTTACAGCAGCAACATAGAGCTGTTCAGTAAACTTCAGATTAAGAGGCTAAATGCTGTTACGTGTTTACCAAGGCCCTCATATACTTAATGAAAACAAGTTAAAGAGCACACTGGGCAGTAAAGAATAGAGAACTTGATGATTACCGAGTATGACTGGCTGGTAATACAGCTGTTAACTGTTGCACTGGTTCCTGGTTCTAACAAATTTTGTGATACTCTCTTAAGTGCCTCATAATAATGCTGCTAGCAGTTTGTCCTACTTTTGAGGTTAACGACCAGTGAGATGATAGGAAGTGATAAAAGTGCAAGTATGTAAGAACTGCAGCACTGAATATCCTTCCTTTACCAGACTATGTGCAACCCTCCTCATACCTTTCTCACAAAACTCTTGAGAAAAGTTTGTTATGCAAACCTGCAAGATGTGGTTCACACGGTAATGGATGAAGTCAGTTAAATTTCAGGGTGCCTCTTAGTCTTACAGTTAGTGACTAAGCAGACTCTTCTTTTTTTCTTTTTTTTTTTTTTTTTTTTTTTTTTTTTTATTTTTATCACACATAAAAAAAGAAAATTTAAATAAAACAGGAAAAATTTGTTAAATTACAAAAAAGTTGCAAAAGGTACAACTGTACATATTTTTCATCACAGGACAAATAAAAAGAAAACTATTTACTATTTTATTTTAAGAGCTTGAACTCTGAAATATACTGGTAACATTCCCCTGAAAGAAGCAGAAAAGACTATTCAAGACTCTTTTTTGGACAACACAGTTAACAGTGCACAAATACTGACTGGCATGTTTGTCTTACAGTTTTGGTGAAAGGTCTAAGAAAGAGAGAAAAGAAAGTGATAAAGAGAGACAGAGAAGAAAAAGGGAGAGAGAAAAAAAAAGAGAGTTGAGTTATATTTGTTATATTTTTAAGTCCCATCAAAAAA
>JANIJG010021679.1:0-36706 GCA_024611175.1 Megaceryle torquata
CGCCCGCGCTCGCAAGCGAAAAAAACTTTCGAGGCGCCGCTTTGGGGTGGGGGGACCTGCAGAAAAGGGGGGGCGAGGGGTTAAAAAAAAAAAAAAAAGCTAACAAAAAAAACCCCAAACAAAAAGAGCCCCACAGCTTCCCCCGCCGGCTCAGCCACTCCAAAAACGACGGTAAATAAAAAAAAAAGCAACCGAGCTCCCAGAGCCGCAGTCCCCTCCCCCGGGGCAGGACGTGCCGCCACCCCGCTCAGGCAGTCATCCGTGCGCGGCCGCTCCCCCGCCCCGGGCTCCTCCGGGAGCGGCAGGACGACGGCGCTGGCTGGACTTGGAGGCCCTGCTCATCACAGTGCGCCTCCCTCCCACCCTCCTTCTTTCTTTCCCTCCCTCCCTTCCTCCTCCCTCCCCGCCGCAGTGGAGAGCGATCCCTGCGCACACGCACAGGGCGCTGCAGCTCGGCCGAGAGCCCGCGGCTCCGCTCCGGCGCCCTACCTCACCCCAGCACACCGCCGTGCCGCGCCAGCACGGGCAACACCACCCCCAGCCCCTCCCCAGGGCCGCTGTGTCGCCCAGCTGCGAGGCAGGCAGACAGGCTCCCGCCCGCACGCACTAGCGCACACACCAGCAGTGCCTGCACGGCGGGGGAGCCCGGGCGCAGGCGGCTCGGCTAGCCCCTGCAGGTCGCCACAAAAGCCCACGCTGCGGTTGGGCAGAGACGGCGCCTCCCCAAGGCCCCCTCGCCCCCACCCCCCCCGAATCAACCAGCTCCTGCCCTCGGCGGACCCCTGCGAAGCTGCCGGTGGTTTGTGTGCGCTTCCCCCTCCTCCCCCGGCCATCCCTTCGCAAGGCAGGTGAGCGGCCCGGCCGGCCCTCCGCTGCAGGCGGAGATGGGTGTCATTGGGCCCGGACGCCCCCGGGCCCCACTGCCGCCCACACGCCGCTCCGGCCTCTGCCCTTGAGCTTTGTATTTGCTCCGAAACCGTTCTCCGGCGGGAGCTGCGGGGCGGCTTCGAGCCCACCTCTCCGTCACGGAGGCCCGCCGCCACCGCCTTCACACCGCGGCCAAGCTCCCCATGGGGGCAGCCCAGGCGAGGCCCCTGCCCGGCGGTCTTTCCTTCCGCAGGGAACACCCACCCACGCAGCCGCCCGCCCATGGGCTTCCGTGGCCCCCTCCGAGGCCAGCCCTCGGCACCCGGCAAGCCTGCCGCCGCTCGGAGCCCACCCGTCCGGCCCGCCCCCGCCTCCCCTAAGGGGCAGGCCCCACCCCCTCCCCGTCAGAGCCCCGGCTTGGAGATGTTTGTACCTTCATCGCACCGCAGCCAGAGGGCTGCAGCCAAGGCCAAGGCTAGCGCAGCCACGGCGCCGGCGGTGACAGCGCCCCGTCCCCACATCCTCCCGGGGGAGAAGGCAGGGGCTGCGTTCGGGCCGGCCCCCCAGGCGCGCCGCTCCCCGCTCTCCTCTTACCTATCCACGGCGCGGGGCTCCCCACAGCCCCTGCCAAGCGCGCAGGCAAGCGGCGCACACAACTCATCGGCGCGGCTTCCGGCTCCGCGCCGGGCCGGGCACGGCGGGGCAGGGCCGAGCACGGCGGGGCAGGGCCGGGCAGACCTACGCGGGCGCGCCCGGCACCGCTCCGCACCTCCCCGCGGCGCGCCGCGGCCTCCCCCTCACCCCCCGGCGGCAGCCAATGGCGGCGCGGGGCCTGCGCGGGCGGGCCGCGCTGAGGGAACGGCCGCGGCTCCCGGTCGCCTGCCGGGCCGAACAGAACCGCCACGGCCTAGTCCGGTGGCGTCCAGCCTGGCGCCCTCGGGCCTCCCCCGGCGGGGCGATGGGAGGGGGCGGGCGCGCAAGGTGCGCCCCTGCAGCGCGGGGCGGGTGGTTGTGTGACAGGGCCCGAGCCGGGAGGAGAAAGGGAACGCCGGGAGCGCTCGGCCCCGCGTTTTGGGGCTGCCTTCCCAGCCCTTTTAATTGGCAGCAATTTAAAAGTCCTAGGAATTGCCCTTTATTACTTCCATCATTTGAAAGCTCTTCACGTCCCTCACCTCGCCGGGCGTTTATGAGCAAACCCCTGACTTAGGAGTGTGATTCATTTCTGAAGTGCTATTTCTTGCTCAGACACGTTATTTTAGAGCAGAATTCTTGCCATATTTTCTTTTACTCTAAAACACACCGGAGCCGGTGAAGATACCAGCTGATGGTCGCCTCTGGTCCTGTGGCACCTGCTTCATCTATACAATAAATTAAAATACAGCATCGCCCAGGAAGTACTGATACAATTATATGCACGAGAAATCTGAAACATTTAAGCTCATAGCAGCTGTAATTTCTGCTGTAGACTCATGGGTATTTTGAGCAAGAGAGTCGTTATTAACTCATAAAAGCTTCTAGCCTAACCACAGCAGTAAAATGTCAGTGTTTCAATCGGTGAATCTTTTGAAGAAGACAGACAACACTTTCCTCCACTGTGTAAGCTGTGCTGAAACAGACCTGCTGGTTTTACCTGGACCAAACCCAGGCAGGAGAGATGTGTGCTCATTGGCTTTGGAAGCATCTCTTAAAACAGCCATGCTGTCTGCAGACTGCGAGACAGACAACCTGGGCTTTGGGTAACCCAGACTGAAGAGTAACCAGGGCATCGGAGAACTTGATGCTTGGCAGGAGCATGGATGCTTGACAAGTTCACTGTCAGGTAGTAACTTGTTTACTGAAAAGTTACTCTTCTATAGGTCCCAGTCTCCAGCATTTTAACCCTTTTCTAGCTGCACAGCCACAATACCTCCTCTTCATTAGTGGAGTAATCGCTGCAACCGCTTCCTCCCCTGCTGCACAAAGAAAGGTTAGCCATCCGTGGCCAACCTGCGAATGTCCTGCTACTGACAAGGTAGGCAAGAGCTTGGAGGTTTAACTTAGTAGTAGATGGCAGCAGCCAGTGACAGCTCATGCTTGCTGGGAACAGAGTGTATATACATAGATAGAGTAAGGTATGGACTGTAAGCTAGATGACCCTAGGTAGACACCCCAAAATAGTGACCACTCTGGACATTTGGTGGTTTCTTCTACATGTTCCTGCAGACTCTTTGTTCACAATAGTTTTGCTTTTTGTTTCTGATTGCTTTGTACCCACTCGGCACGTAAGTCTGAGTTCTTGCCATCTATTTGGTAACTGTTGTGCAACCCTACCCAAGCCATTCCAAGGTGGACACGCATAGCAGGTGGCAATAGCAGAGCTTGCAAAATCCTTTGATTGCATTCTCACCACTTAAATAATTGTCAGCCTTTACTTGAATATCCATTTAATATCATAAATATTATAAACATATCTGTGTTAACATATCCATGTTAATAACTGCAACAGGAGGTTTAAGCAGTCGTGCAGAGTGAGGAAATGGAAAAACTCAGAAGTAATAAGTGGCTTTTATTGAAACTGCCTATAAAATATGACCAAATATTACTTTGTTGTTGAAACATCCATCTGGAAGCACTTCCATTGTGAAAGAGATGAAAAAGTGGAAAGTCTTCATTTCGTTTTAATGTTTACCTAGCTAAAGTGAAGGAGTTGCAATTGATGGTGCTGATAGGGAAAGCAGCAAGGGTATGTGTATGTGTTAAGATAAAAAGGGGGCCAATCCTGCAGATATTATTAGCAGCACTATTTACTGCTGTTAAAGTGAGTGGGATGTGCGTGTTTTACACCAAATATTACGTTTCAGTTAGTACAGGTCAAAATATGTTTTTATACAGTGTAAATTTTAGTGTGTTAGTTTTGATGTCTCTCTAGGCGGCAAAGAAACTAAATGTGGCAGCAGAAGACCTGAAGCTATAATAATTATTCCTGTCGCTACACTTCTGTGCATTTTTATGTTCAAGAGAAAGGAGAGCAGCAAGTAATTAACAAGCCCTTGCAAAAACACAACAACATGCTTTGGTTTACCTATAAAGTTTACTAAACATGATTGTCACATGGGCTGAAGAAGGGAAAGGCAGTTGTAAATGAGAAGAAATATACCCACACGTGATTAAATACCGTGTAATGTTAGTCCCCACAGCTTCTGTAATTCTTCATATTTTCACCAGGGCAGTACAGATACTATCACTTCTAGACATTCAATAGAATAATATTTGTCAAGCCTTTTGCTTCACTAGGTGATTTTTTGTTTTATCCGAAGTGAACAGTAAGACTTTTTTCTTTTTGCTCAGTGTCAATGGTGAAAAAAATAGATACCAAGGAAACAATAAAGACAGTGTTTCTGGTTTGTTCTCGTTTTAGAGCAGGTGACAAGAATGCTTTATGTACTGCAATAGAAATGAAGAGGTCTTTTTGGGCTCACCCAAGTTCTTCAAACAAGTTCCTGATATTGAATGCAAATATATGTAAACAACATCCAAAAAGAGCTAAAACAAACACTTCCTTTTCCAGTAGGGAATAATGACTACATGCTATACTCACAGAGGGATTTGAACACTGAAAGGTTCCTCTTTCAGGTCCCTTGCTGCTTTTTTTTTTTTTTTTTTTTTTTGGTAATATGTTGCTAGTTATTTCACAGATCCAGAGTATCAACTTCAGTAGTTGTGTCTCCAGGTTTTTCTGGAGGCTCTGTAGTTGCTTTCCCTACCACCCCCCAAGCCTTGCATTTGTAGTCAGGCTCAGGCTGCTGTAATGCCATGGGTAATGTCTTTGCCTTCAGTTGCCTCTGGAGTTGTGCATAATCTTGTTGCCTAAAGGAAAAAATCTGTAGTTCTCTTTCCTTCTTGCAAGAGCTGTTCCTGTTACATATTCCTGAGATCTTGTATATGGAAAATAAACTGTAGTCCTTAACACGTTTGCTCTTCAATAAAGAGGTGTTAACATTTAACACATGTACCTGAGTTTGAATGCAGCATCCTCTACGTGGAAGTCAGCATCTATGTGTATATATTATTTCTTTATGTTGTTGCCACAGCTGTATAAGTGTATGGGCAGCAACAATTCATTTTCTTCATGCCAAGGCCAGCTTTTCAAGTTTTACTGGTATAATTAATCCCACTGGGGGAAGAGAAGGTCATTTAAAAATAAAAGCCAAAATAGGGTAAGAGGGTGGTTATAACTATGTCGTTATAAAGATGGCACATCAGAATGGTGATTTTCCTTGCTGTATGGGAATAGCTATCCCAGTATAAAGCACCTTTACACAAAGAGAGCTATAGACATGTTAAGAGGTTGAAATTGCAGGGAAATCATATTGCTGTACTTCTTATCAGGATAATTAAAATGGTACCTATTTTTGACAGACAAGCCCTAAATAACCTATGGCAATTTTAAATTACTTCATTTGGCCAATGGTTTTCCACAAAAGAAGCCTGTCCTTTCATGTGAAGTAAAATAAACTTTTCAAACTCACGCTTCCATTTTCTGTCCTTCATCACTGTTAACACTTTTCCCAGAAAGACATGACAATGAATCCTGGGCTCCTGATAGCACGTTATGAGGAAGAGTACTTAATGTAGGAGCAGCAAAGATCAAAAGAGGGGTGGGAATTTTCTGTGGGGGTGTAGGGAAGGAGAGCCTTGACAGATGGTTCCCCAGAACTAGGGCTGCCAAATGTTACATGTCAAGAAAGAGGATGGGTGGCCAGGGACGAAGGGAAAGCAGGTAGCTCTTGTGCCCCTGAGCTCCTGCTGACGCATCTAGGTTCACACTAGAAGAGTTCAGGCAGCCCATGCCAGGGTCACCACTCTGTACCAACCCACCCCTCCCGCGCTCTGCTCTCCCGCTGTCGTCCAGCAAAACTTGAGTCTCATTCACAGATTAAACTACGACTAAACCCTCAGTGAGTGAAAGAGAGGGGTCTCTGTGTGCCCATGCAGTTAAGGGAAAGTCTTCCTGCCCTGAGGCCATCTTGCTGGTGCTCCCCAGCTCTAGAGCCTTTCCTCTCCCTCCCCACCTGCCCACTCTCAGTCCCTTCCCTTGCTGGCACTGCTGTGGCTCAGCACCTGGTGCCAGCTGGTTCCAGCCTCCCCCTGCCACACACTGCAGCTGTCCACTGGCCTTCTGCTTCCACCCTCCCTGGGCAAGAAGTGGTTCCTGCTGCTGGCAGTAAGGCAGACACGGCCTGCACATCACCAAAGTCCACCCAGGTAGAACTGGGATGGAGAAGAAAGAAGAGGTGTCTGCAGCAAAACTCAGACACCTTAGCAAGGACAAACCGCACCAACCCCTGGTATTGTGGTGGGGGGATTGGGTGGCAGAGTGATCATGAGCTGGAGTGTCTATCAGCTGCTGAGGCCAAATCTCAACTAGTGAGGCAGAGCTGGAGTGAGTGGGAAATACCATCGTGGATCATCTTCAGTCTGCAGTGTTGGCTGATGCCCTATCACGCTAATCCACCTCTTCAACACCATGCAAGGAGAAGACTAAAAGCTCTCTTCAGGTACCCCCATTCTGCAGATAAGGACTTCAGGACACTCCTCTTACCTTCCCTATTTAACTATACATCCCACTCCCCCGGGCTAGCACCCCTGACCTTTGCACCCCCAACTCTGCCCTTCTTTTCCCTTAAATACCTCCCTGTCCTACTGCAGAGCACACTTTGGTCCCTGCTCTGTTTCCTTTGCAAAGAGGGTCCCAGCACCCTTGCTGAATGTAAGGGAACACCTGGCATCAGGGCAGGCACTGCAGCTGGGTGCCGAGCCTCACATTTATCGGGTTGCTGTGCATTGCCATACAATATGCTACATATGCCCCAGGTGAGCAGTTTCTGCACGTGTCAGCAGAGGGCCAAGGAAATGGTCTGTAAGTTGCCTTCAGGCCAGTTGTCAGCTCATCGAGTGACTTGCTGTAAAAAAGTCTTTTAAGGCACTGCCCTCCAAGTGGTCGTGAAGGCTTCCTACTGTTATACAGAAACCAGATTATCACCAAACTTATCTGATCCATTCCTAGGGAGTAATAAAACAGACATTTTGCTCAGTGAAAACTCCATCTGGTCTCTGAGATATATTGGCATGGCAAGCGTCCACCTTCCATTGCTGTCACTCGCAGTCCCCATGCAGCCACTTATCAGTTCATCTGTCACACGAAGCAGAAAGATTTCCCTTGCATAGACAAAATGTCACCTCCCCAAGGCCTACAGTAACTGGTCCTGCCCCTGTTATGACAACAGATGCAGCACATTTTAAGACTGTAACAGCCTAAAAAGGATTTAACAGGCTGTCCCTTCTTCTCAGGCATTCAGAACTGTCTCTACAAAGAAACTTGTAACAGGGAGGGAAAGGACTGGGAATGAAAAATGTAATCACCCCCCCCAGTAAAGCTCTTCTATGATGCTTCAGAGCAGACAGGAGTACACTGGTTAGGAAAATCAGCAAACTGAATCATGTTCTTTCGAGATAAAATGTGATGCCTTTCATCTGCAGCTGTGCATGGTCTTCTTCATCCACCATGTGTTTATCAGGTTCAGAAGCATTTTTATCAAATTCACCAAGGAAAAAGAAATGATGCAGGTTTGGGCCTAACTATCCATGTGATACCTTTGGGTCAAGTCTGAGACCTCATTTCTTTACTTTCTCAAAGGGGGATCTACTTCCCTCCTTACGCTGAGTTCATGACCTGTTGCAGTTCACCAGGATTACACAAGACAACTTTCAAAAGCATCATGTTAAGTTACTGTTTATCAGGTTTAACGGGTGCTTGCAGTTATTATTTCTTCTGTCAAGTGTGTGTTTCTGCCCGTGTTTCCTTTACTCTGTTCAGAGGTTCCCTGTCTCTGTGCCCTTCTCCACCCCTGTTTTTTGTCCTGTTGAGCCAGAATCCACTAGTATAGTAGTTTTCTCGAGGGTACAAGGCTTCTCAAGCTTGTTCACTAGCTGTAAGATTAATCTTAACTACTCTCCAGTGATTCCAAGATGTCAAAGATGTAAAGGACACCTATTGATACATCAACCTATGAGCATCTCATATGTGCAGAGTCTGGGGATCCCATTTCTGCTTTCTCTGGGTTTCCAAAGTCTCATGTCTGTTACGAAAAAGGCCCTTAGACTACCCACTGTGAGTAAAAAGACTCAGAAGTGGAGGGGAAAGTGGCAAAGGACAAAGATGACCTAATTGTGGAAGTGTGCAAAGACTGTTTCGGAGTAGTGGAAAAAGTGGAAATAAAGGAGGTCAAAGAGTTTCAGAAAATGCTTTTGGCTGAGTATTTTTGCCAGGTCATGAGCTGTAATGGGAAATATGGAGTGTAATTCAGCTCCAGATAGTAGACATCTAAATTTAGCCATTAAATGTAGGTAACTGCCTGTGAGCCACATACCTAAACTTCCATTTCAAGCAATGGAGATCAAGTCCTCAGAGTTATTGGGGCCTGGAGAGCTACCAAGCTCATCCTAAATTAGGTACCTACCAGTCCAGTCAGTCAAAGACACACTCATGCTGCTGCTAAGGTACTTCTTAAACTTTGGCAAAGCTATTTGGAACATCCCCAGATGCCAAAGCCAGAGGAACCACACACGTCTCTCTGGTTACTGTGTTGGCAGGGGGAAACTATGAACCTGTTTGCCCACGCAGAAACACACCAGATGGCTGGGACAGCTGAGTGTAATGCATCCTTCAGTGCAAGCCTCCTTGAACGTCCCAAAAGCTGCTCGTATACTTGCTTGTTTCATATGGTAGACACATGAAGGATGTGAACATGGCATTAGCCTGCCAGGCTTACTAACATGGGCATGGTCTTTGCTCTGAGGCTGTGGACAGGAGCTGTAGGATTCAGGCTTCTTTGACAAGAGTGTCTAGATATGTCTGCAGTAGACACTATTCACTGAAAAGATGTGTCTTGACAACTTTGGCACTTTATACCTATGGAGTATATATGGAACACATAGGGAAGGCTAAACCCAAATTTTATAGCTCCTGCACTAACATCTATAGCTCACACGTTCACAAGAGAAAGGACACTTCTCTGTTATCTTACCCTCTAATCAACCTAAAAGAAAAAAAAAAAAAAGCCCAAACAGACCCACAATGACATTATCAGAGCTTATTTATATCTCTTTCTTTGCAGAGTTCAATAACAAGGTTACAAATCTTTTTGATATATTGCATAAGGATTACAACAATTTAACTACTAATGGATTTTCACAGTAGAATGTGAGTACAAAGCATTTCTGGAAATACGGTATTTTCACATACACAGTTCAACATAAGATGAACACACAGTATGTGAATACACGAATACTTAATAGCGGGTATTAAGAATAGATACCATCAGCTAACATAGGAGGGTATATGCACAGAAAATTGACTTGCACTTCATAAGAAGACTCTCAGTCCCTCGCTGCTTTACAATGTACTTGTGACACCCATCTGCCTTAAAAGCATCAGCAGCTTTGTCTATGATGCTGTTTCTACATGGCTGTGTCTTTTCTTGCTGTTGTTAGCTTCTGTTTGCAACTAAAGACTGTTACTTCCATCTGCTGTAGACAAAAATCTGCCTCTGAATGACTCTCACTGTCCCTTGGCAGCGTGCCACAGAAACAGCAGAATCTTCTCCTTTCTTTTCTCACTTTTCTCAAGCAAGACAGCTTGAAAGAGAAGTTATTCCTCTCTCATAACCCTTATTTATCACTGTGCCCTGCTATCTATCCAACAAAATATTTGTGTAAAGCTTGTGAAAAGGGCAGAGTCCCAGAAAACTTCACAATCCAAGTATATGAGACAGCACTCAGGTGGATACAAACAAGCAGACAGGAAAATAGAGAGAATCAAGAAGTCATTATTGATCGTCATGGAGATGTCAGTACTTCCAGCACATCTGCAGCTTAGGAGTTTCAAGATTTTCAGTGAAAGTTTCAAGATTTTTCAGTGCAAACATGCTAAGAAAGTTCTTGAAAATGTTTTGGAAACTTTGCACTGAAAAATAACGGGCTGTACATTACTTTCCCTAAATGCACCTAATGGCCAAAAGTAAGGCATGAACTCAGATGCCATGTTTTTGTTACCAGGACAGATGGAAGAATGAAGGACGCATATAGGATGTGGGACTTGGCACCAAAAATTCATCTGTATTACAATCACAAATTTCTTAGCTGTGTTTAGCTACCTAGAGAAAAAAAACCCACGACATTTTGCTAAGATACTGGTATCCAAATAAATCCAATTCATGCACAGTCCACATTAGAATATTTGCAGGATGTGAACATGACTCTGAAATCTGTTAAGTTTTCCTTTCAACCACTCAGCACCTTTTGTGCTACACCCATTAACTCTGGAACACCTCTGCCTTCAGAGCCGCTCACCTCGTCTCAGCCTTTTTGTCCCCTTAATATAAACTAAAATAAGTTTTGAACCAAGCATCACTTACAGTGAAATTCTTGTCACCTAACGCTTGTCATTTAAAAGGTAGCCTATTAATCTCAAAGTCAATCTATGGATTCAGTTCTGGGTGAATAAATTGAGAGAATGTTTCATTTCATTCCTTAAAAACAAGTATGTACTTACAATTGCAAAGATATCATAAGACCTTTAAGGTAGGGCTTCAATATTTTCTTGAACTTGATATCAAAACCGTGGTTCAGGTGCACTCAAAGGTAAATCTTGCATTAATAGTCAGTGATTGCCCACACTGGGGGACCTGTTGGAGTAAATCACTGTCTCCTCCTTTCTCATGTATCTAGGTCTTCCTCAGGTGGAAAAGAGCCTCAGGGAAGGAAAAGGAGCACAGGGAGGAAAAGCACCTAAGGTGCTTTCCTCCTAGTATGTAGCCAGGGTGAAGTCAGAGTGAATATCTGTACCTTGATGCTCTTTGATCTATGACATAGTATACCAAATAATCTCTCTTTATATTTGTTATATAAGAGTGGTGTGATGCTTTGAGCTGTAACTAATCTGCAAAGCAGGTCAGAAAACCCAGGAGGGGGAAGAGATTAATAGGACTGTATTCAAAGGCCTTTGGCAGCCACTTTTGTCTCTTTCCTGTATTTTTTATACTAATCTCTTGAAAATTTATGGTGTGGTTTTCATATTTGTTTTCCACGTTTATTGATGGAGAATATTTATATGTTATTATGGAGCTATTTATGCCTGTGGCTGCTCTTCTCACAATTCTTCTCATTTTTTAGAGTGTTCATGAATACCTTTGTTTGCGGGAAAAAAAATAGAGAAGAAAAAGATTGTAGACATAGCAAGCTTTAACTAAGCTGCTCAGTTTTCTGAGCTCTCAGTTTTAATTCTTTCTGTCCCTTTAATGTCAGCTGAACACTTAATACTGATGAGAAGACAGCTGGTTGCTCAGACACGGATGTACAACATCTGCTGGCTGCTGTATAAGCATGAGACTTGGAACAGCTTCCACTGACTGTGCACCTGACTTTTTTGAAAATGGTCCAGTTTTTGTATTTGCAAACTGATTCGGTGCCTTTATTCATCACAGAGCATCTCCTCATCCCTTCTTTATCCATCCTTGAATGTGTGCCACACCATCTGAAAAGAAAAGATTGAACTGGAAGGATAGCACTTGGTTTTTTAGCTTTTGCACAGTTCTTCTAATATTTCCTTTACTTAAAATTACTTCTGGAGTGCCTGCAAGTCTGTGGGACTTTTTGTCTCCCTGGCCACAGGTGGCAGAAGTGAGAAAATGAAACACCCAAATGCTCACAAGCCTGGAGCAACGGGCAAGGGGCTGCTAAAGAATCTATCTGCATAGGGGCGAAGAGTCTCTGGTCTGCAGCAGCTGAACTGTGAGGTCTCGTTTCTTTAAAGAGGAAACAGGTAAAGCTTGTGACTAGTAAGGGTGTCTGAGAGATGAATTAAAACAGCAGTGCTGGAATCCACTTGCAATAGGGAAATATAAAAAGCTTCTGGGTCCTGATTGTAACTGGGTGAACATCCTGTGAGAAGAAACCTTTCCAGGCTGTAACCAGCACTCAGGATGCTTCCTGTGCTGCTGGCAGCTTTCAGCATAATGCCACAAGATGGTTTGCAAATACTGAATAGGTACATGCACAGATGGTGGCTTTCTAATTCTGTAAAATGCTTTCTTTCCAACACATAACACCTGCATCTCATTCTGTGCTGGTGTGAATGTGCTTATACAGTTTGCTAAAAACATTCCTTCCATTAAAGGGACAAATGAGGAGACAGGAACTGTATGTAGCATCCACACAAAAGTAAGAGGTGACGCATTTCATTGCCCCTTTCCACTTCACCTTAGGTGCTTTCTCAGGGCAGGACCTGGGCAGACATACGCACCTGTATAACTTCAAGTGTGCAAACTGATTTCCAGGGTGGGGTGGGAAGGTGTTGATGTGCTCAGAGTTAAGCACAAAGCTAAGAACTTGTAAGCTCAAAGTCGGGAACATAACTTCTACAGAGATAGGAGCGTGCCTTTTCAGGCAGCTGGGTATGTATGTTGTCAACAGCACACCCTCATCCAAAATTCCTGTAACTGTTTGCTGGCACATCACTTGAATCTCTCAGTCATGCTTAGTAGCCTCAGATAGTGCTTCATGAATACATCTACACATGTTCTGGACTGAAGATAGATTCCTGGAGTGAGGGTGAGGAGAGCTTCCTGGGACAGGCACTAGGTGCTATCCAGTGTCCAGCACAACAAGGGCTTTGGGTCTCACCTGGAACCTGTAGGTATTATTGCTATGGAAATAATACTTGTTGCCTACTTTATCAAGATATGAGAGGATTTGATGCTTTTTAAGAAAAAAAAAAAAAAAAAGGAAATTGTTAGTTAGGATTTCAAACATTTCTACACGGTATATTTCTACTTTTCTTTGTTGAGATTCTGCATTTTTACCCCTTGCTGAACTGTGTTCACTGGATCACATCTCTTAGTCTCTTTCCAAGTAGAACTCGTGAATTGTGCCAAGAAGTGTTGGTCTTTTTAGGCTTCTGACTCACCTGCACTAGACCAAATAGCTGTGGTGATTTAGGCTATAAGCATTTTGACAGCTGCCTGCTCCTTCACTTTGTCAGGGAGAACAGAATTTCTTCTTTTGGCTGGGCTACCGTAATCCACAGGTCAGGGTAGCAAACACTTTTTAGCTACAGTGAAATCTGAACTGGAACACTTAAAGTATGTGCTTGATGGTGCTGGTTCTCCTCTAAGGTTGTGTGGATGACTGGAAATTTTTTTATGACTGTAATGTCTTTGTCAGGTCCCTTCTACACAAATGCCTTGTGAGAAAATACAGAGAGTGATCTCCATTCTGAATCGTAGCCAGAAGGAGATTTTAGCTTCTTCCACTGGTTGTGACAAGACTAGAGTGTATTTGCTTGCGTACATGTCCAAAAACTCTTGGCAGGTGCATTTCCTATGAAGGATGAAAGGTAAGTGTAGAACTCATTTGCTTTAATTGAGTTGTCTGAAGGTAAAGTATTCAGCCTCAGACTGTCATTGTAGGCTCCTTTTATAATCAGTGGCCAGAGAAATGTGCCATCAAAGATGGTATGTGTCATCCTTAAATGAACGCCTGTGAAAAGTTAGGCAGCTAAGACACAATTCCTCTGTTTCCTTCCATTATACCTAATGAGAACATAGGGTACCAGCTCTGACGGCTGTGGATGACTCTCAAGCTCCCACAGATTGGTGGCAATAATTCAATGTTCACTGAACTTGAACAAAAGTAGAATACAAATATCAAGGCATACAAATAAGTGCCAGGAGGACTTGAGTTGATAGACATTTTACAGTGACCATCGTGACTGAACGGCTGTCCTCCTCGAGTGATAAAGAATGGAACAGCTGACTTGTTAATAAATATCTGCAAGTGATCATCTCACATTTATTATGCCACACTGAGATGAAACCCTAACCCTGACTCTAACTCTAGCCCTAGGAATACCGGTTAAGCTATAGATATTTTATTTTCGCATTATCCTGAAGAACAGAAACACTGCTAACACTGAACTCATGCGAAAGAAATTCCAAAGAAATGCCAACCAGTGATCATAATCTCATTACTAAGAAGAGTTACACATTGAGAATGGCAGAATATTGAGATGCTTACGATTTAAGAGCAAATTATCAGCTTTCATGAGGATAACTTCTGACTAATTGTGAGTAATTTTTGGTAGCAAATTAATAAAGGAAGGGAGAAAGAAAACCAGGCAAATAATTTACTGGCTGAACGTTCACACAACAGGCTGTAAAAGAAACTTGAAAACCAGGGTTGTAGGAACTGTTCTATCACTAATCATAACTTGCAAGAGAAAGGAAGCAATGGATAGATAATAATATGTCTGAAATTTATCTGAAACTTGTTCAAGTGACCCGTACATGTGAAAGTTTCTTATGTACTATCACAAGCCAGAGTTAAAAAGAGAATAATCCAATTATCATAAAATATGTGCATAATTAATTAGCAAAATGTTACAGAGCTGAACAATCAATTCAAGTTGGAGATTAGCACTTGCTTTCCTCAAACTTGATTTTGCCCACCTATACTGCAATATATCCCGCAGTAACCTTCCTACAGTATTATTTTATTCAAGTATCTCATAGACTGAAGAAGGAATCAGTTTCTTCATCCAAATCCCTGGGATACATCCATTTGCTAAGTTTGAGATTCTGCATTTTTTTGTGTCCATGGAGTAGGATGGGAGTGCAGCTGGTTGCAGTTGCTCACATTTTATAACTCTTGACATTATAAAAGCCTGGAAAAAAGCCATGAGCGTGCCATTGTGAGTATGTTGGCTTGAACATTTAGTTGGTGGCATACAAAATAGAAACCCTAATGCCTGACCCCAGCACGCAAAACATAGACTCAAAGGATGCCAATACTTCCATAGAGGGAAAAGAAAATGATCCATAAGGTAACACTTTGTAAGAACATGGTAAAAATCTCACTCCAGACTTTAAACTTTCTCTGGATTTTTGTGCATAGGTTTGACACCCGGTTGTTTTGTAGGGGCTGATGGTAACAGGAGCTCGGCAGAACTGCACAGGCGATCTTATTCACTGAACAGTTGCACTGACCAGGTGGTCCTCTGAGGTTGGCTGGGGACACAGACGCTTCTTTTTACACTTTCTAGGAAGTGTCCGGATGCAATTAAGTGAGACAGGGGAAAAATCTGTTCTTCATTCCTTGAAAAGCTGAGGTAGTATGAAAGAAATGCTTGGAGTTTTCCAGAACACGCTCCTAAAATGGTTGGGCAAAGAAGCATGTTTGACCAGAGAAACACAGGCAATGCAGTGCCACATTTCTGGAGGGGTGAGGACGGAGGGAGAGAACTCCTGCAGTGTGGAAACAACCCAAGGTTGAGTTTTGCTGCCTTCTAGGCGTTGTGACACCATGAAGGTGCCACACACCCTGTGGCAGCAGTTTCATTTACCTGCCCTCTGCCTCCAAACAGACTACTAGAATTGAGTGGAGAAGGTCTTCATGGGGCCCAGCTTGCAGTGGAAAGATTTCCTTGCTTACAAGGATGAGAGCAATAGGTCTAACTTGTTTTGACACTTCCTTAACCTCTCTTGAGTCCTGTTAAAGATAGAGTCTTCATCACATCCATTCTTTGTGCACACTCCTGTTCTTCAGCCTTGGACAAACAGCAGTTTTCTGGAGGGGAATTGTTTCTGTAGCTGAAGGAGAGGTGGCTAACCACTTAAGTAATCTGCTTCAGAACCACATTCAGCATCACTAACACATCCATTAAAGTCTGTGAAGTGCATGCAAGTAAAATTTATGGAATAGGATTGTCATTTGCCTTTCTCCAGTGCCTTTTGGATTGTCACATAAATTGTTGGAGATTAGGGCTTCATTATCTTCTTTATTGGAGGCATGAACTGAGGGACAGAATAGTAAAGAAGTATGAATAATAACAAAAAAGAAAGTTTCTCCCAAGGTTTTGTCCAGGACAGCATATTCCCAATGAGCTAATGAAGACTTTGCAACAAACTTTTTTTTTTTTTTTTTAATGCCTTCAGCTCAAAATGCCAACTGAATGAATCAAAAATGAGAAGTGTTCAACAGAGCAAGAAAGGCTGCAGAGAACTTCTCCCGTGAAAATGAATAGAGACGTTCTGGAACCCCGGCTCAGATGCATGAATGAGTCTGTAACCTCAATTACCAAAAATGTGTTATATACGTAGCTTTGGGGGATTTAACAAGCAGTTTGGAAGACTGGAAACTATAGGAGAAATGAAAACAACAACAACAAAAAAAGAAATATGTTCGCTACAGTACCATTACTTCATTTTGCCTTCAGAAAATAGTTCGTATGATTTGGCTGAACAGATACAGAACAGTTTCTTTTGATCAGTATGAATTACGCTGCATTTTGCCCTGCTGCTGCTCTCTGTTACTCATTCTGTGGCTCAGACTGCACAGGGTTTGATTAACGTACATGCTTTACACAGAAGCAGTTTTCTTCTACAGCCCCACTTATAATTATATAAAAAGACAGTATCCAGCCTGGAAGAGAAATCACTTGGTAGAAAAAACACACACAGACTTTTTTTTTTTTCCTCCAAAACTTTTGCTTTACAGTTTTCAAGGAAAACTTTGAAGCTTATAATTTCTGCTCTTTAATGAACATAATATTGGTCTAGGAAGAGCAAACCTAGAAACACATAATCAGCCAGAGTCTCTTACAGAATAACTGCCCTGACTGCTACAGGCTTGGCCTGATGGGACACACTTTATAACAGAGTCTCAGAAACTAATAATTGAAGGCACCAACTGTCTCATTGGCTCCACTGAGACCATTTGAAATAGGAATGTAGTTTTAGATATCCAAGTAAAATCAGTTATCCTTAATGTTCTATATTTTTGTGATTGGAGTGCATGTGTTTAATTGGTAATAAATAAATAAATAAAAAAAATAAACCAATGAAATGTTATGGTGTTAATTACATTTACCACTGCTAAAAGACTCAAACTTCCTCCAAGCTGAAAAAGTTTAATTTATCCTTTTTCCATATGGATAAAAATAGATTTTTTTTTTCTTCCCAAAAAACCTCATTGAAGAATTCATTGCACCCAGACTACTGTTTCTTTTATTCTGATACAGCTATAACCCTACAACAGGCTTCAAACTGCACCATTTAAGAGTTATTTAACTTTCAGAAGACCTGAATAATAGTTCCTATTGAAAGTATTTGGGTTGTATTTACATTTACAATGCTGCATATGGTGTCAGACACTGGCTCTTTGAAAATAAGACAACTTTTCAGTTAGTCACTTTGCTGCTTTATCTCACACCACTATAGTGTGTCTAGCTAAGAATCTTCCTTCTCTGTCATTTTCTGATTCTGTCCGTTATATGCATTTCAAGGCAGCAGAAGTAAAAAGAGCTTTTCTTTTTAACTATCCCTCTGACATAGAGGCATAGCTGATAAGTTTAAAACAAGGTGGCTCACCTCTTGGAGAAGTGTCTCTAACTAGCTGCAGATAGAAGAGCAATCAATATGCTGGCAGAAACAGCTTCACAGAGCTCTGTAGCAGCTGTGGAGAGATTTTTATTTGTCACAAGCAACCACTGAAATACATTCAAGAATCCACATATTATCATTAAGTTTAATTAAAAACTGGGGAGAAACCCCCAAACTACCTAAAGCAGTTTTTGCAATTTGCAGGTTTTGTCCCCTGCTTGCTCTTTCTTTACTAAGACCTTTGCTATGCGAGGTGTGTACCCAGATTTGAGTTAAGACACTAGGATGGTTAGACCCCAGCTAACTCAGTGTTGTTTGTATACTTTCCTACCACAGACATGGCTGTACTTCTTCCACGCTGCCAGAGTACTCAGTCCAGTCAGAAGGTAATTCCTGAGGTGGATGAGGAAATATAATGTATAGACATTTTTTTACTATACATGTATCAACATTGCATCATGACTTAGAAAGCAGGGAATTCAGAGATTAAAAACTTGAGAGCTAACTTGATGTGTTTCATTCCCTGCACACCCGCTCATTCCCACAGACTGCATACAGTGATGAGGGGGGAATTCCTCTTCCCAAAGCCACAGAAACACCCTCAGTAACTTCCACAAGGTGAAGGCCCTTGTGACTCTTGCAGCCCGAGGCAGTACCTGTTCACCAGGATGCAGATCTGCAGCCTTCAGAACACATGCTGCTCCAACTGGATATTCTGTTCTGCTCTGACGACTTTCACAGCTCAGGCTTTAGCAAAGGGCTGAAGTGCATCTGGAGATGGCCAGCAGAGAATTTCCTCCACACAAAGGGGCTTTTCATTGGCATTAGGCATGCAGAGCTAGCAGAGCTCTTCTCTGCACCAACCATGCTGCCCTTCTGTGGTTTACTGGTGCCAGGGCAAAAGGGCAAACTGGAGAAGAGGGACTGACAGAGGTCTGTGTCCATTCTCTAGACAGCCCCAGGGTGGGGATAGCTGGCAGCCTGCACACAGACTCCCCGCACCAAGACCGTCACCTGCTGTTGAGGAGGAACAGTGGAGTTTTTCATATGTATTTAAGCACAAGAGGAAAAAATACCCTCAGCAGCAGCCCCAGCACGGCCAGGAGGTAACACACAACCTGAAAATTATGCAGCAGGCAACAAGAGGACACCTGACATGGGTTTTGTTCAAAACAGGCTTCAGCGTGGTACATGCCTGCATAGGAGGGAGCAGAGGGACGTGCTATGTTGGCACATTTAGAAGACTGGAAGCAAGGAATGCTGCACATTAAAGGAAATTATTTGTATTCATATCTTTAAGGGATGCTGTCAGCCTCTATGCACATCAGAAACAAATATCAAACAAGTTTTCCAGGAAAGTGAGTGTGATCTTAACAGCACCTGACTGCACACGTTGAACATTTTCTGAATACAGTGACAATCCTATTGCTTTTTAATATAAAGTATCCTTGGGAAGAATACTCCATGACAGAATTTACTGTAAAAGCAGAGCAGAAAAAAGTGGCTGAAGAAGGAAAATCTTCTCATTTCAGTGCCATAAACATGGTGATGGCTGTTTGCATCCAGCTTGAAACCCAAGAGATCTTACACTCAGCACTCTTCTCATGGCATACATTTCCAGCCAGTGTGAAGAGGGTCTCACGCTGGCCAGTGAATCCCCAGGCAGCAACAGCCTCTGGGCTGTCATGACAACCACAGGGCTACGGCCACAGGCTCTGGACGCTCACACACACTGCACAGCAGTTGGGCTTGTGACTAATCTTTTACTATCAGCTGACTGTTGCCCCCTGCCAATGCTTCTTCCAGTTCACAGATCATGGGAAGCAATTTCCACTGGGCCGTTCTTTTGTATTGCTGACTTAATGGTACTTTTCTGACTAATGGTACCAGATTATTCCAGGAAATCATGTATCAAAGAACCATTCTATCAGTGATCTAAAATACAGTATATCCTCTTTTGTCTCTTTCAGTTCTGCAGTGACCCCTAAACCATTTCTTTCCTAGGTTCAGGGTTATTCTTGATTACTGCAGCAGTAGACTATGGCCTGTGACAGGGAACATGAACAGCAATATCCCAAGCGTGTCAGCACCTCAGAGCAGTGTGACCACAATACAAATGATTTTTGGACTCATGCTGTGACTGTCTGGGGGAAGAGACTCTCCATCTCCACCATGGTACGTTCACAGCTCTTATCAGCAGAGTTTTTCCAGAGGGTGAACAACCTGGATAATCTCTGCTGTTTGAATCATTAGTCTTTGTCAAGTATTTCTTGCTGTGATAAGCTTTCAGTTTAATTTGTGGATAGGATCACTCATATTCAGAGCAGAGGTAGCAGAGCTGCATCCAAACAGGATAAATGCTGGTCTGTACTGGCCGTGGCATTGCTGCAGTTTCACGATACTGCAGTTCCCCAGACTAGAGAAGGGGATTAAGAGCACCATAGTCCTCCACCGGCATACTGGGCAGGGAAAGACATTCAGCCCCTACTTCCCTGGTCTGCATCTCAGCATTACCAAGATCAGCACTGAACTGCACCAAGGCCACCACCAGCCCAGCTCACTGCTCCCTGGTGTGAGACCCTGTGAGCAGCTGCAGCAGTGGGAGTCCCAAACACAGACTCTCAGGGCAGCTGTAGGTTTCCCTCTCCAGAAGCAAGGCTGTTGAAAAGGCAGCTGCTGAGACTGATAGTTCCTTCAATTGCCAGCTTCTTCCGAATGTAAGATTGTTAATCCATCACTGAAGAGAAGCTTTCTTATTGCAGCCACATGACTGTTGTCTGCTTGAGCTTTCAGGTTATGCAGTTAGAGAGAAAAGAACAATGAGAAGACAGACAATCTCCTGAGCGCACAAAGCCAAGGAGCTTCTCCTGACTCTTCGAAGCTAGTTCATTTATTAGCTACCGGGGAACAGCAATAGCCACACGTCAGTATTTACCAGACTTTGTCCCCACTGCCCTTCTCCACGAGGTGGGGCTGGCACCTCTGCAAAGCCTCGCAGAAGGAGCCCTCTCTGAAGGCTCAGCAGATCCATGAGGGGCTGACATCTGCTGCGCAGTGATGGTAGCTCTGCCAAAGGTACCGCTACTTTAAGCATTGCAAAAAGGTACTTAAACGTAATAGGGTTGCAACTTAAAACACTAAAACCAGGTTTTCCATTAGTTATGATTTCCACTGCCACTTAGTTTCCATGGGAAGTGTATCCTTTGACTCCTGATCCTACAGTGATGTCCACCTTTCCCCTCGGGTCATGACACACACATTTCCCTGAGTGGTATGACTGCAACTAGCAGTCACCTGGTTTTCAGAAGATCAGAGCCTGGACATTAGCATCTGGGGTGGTCTCATTTTTCCTCATTCCCATTCCTATTAGTCCAAGCACACAGACTCCCCGGCACACTGGAAAGCTCTTTGGCTTTCCAAAGACTCCTACAGGACAGTGAGATCAATGTGCTCATTGTGAGGGCCCTCCACAAGATTACTGGTGTACCTTGAATTGCCCAAAAGCCGGTTTCTATCTGACACCTGGTATGGTGCCAAAAAATGGCTCTGTGAGGAGGAACATCAGAGAGGCACAGGCAGCCTGGCTGTGTCCCGCCGCACCACCGCGAATTTTGGGGATATAGGAGGCTGGAAAGAGAACCCCAGAATATCTAACAGGCCACCACAGCTGAGACCGCAGCGCTGAGACCCCGGCGAGCGGGGCTGAGGAGCGAGAGCTGGGGTTTTACTAACGACTTCTGGTACAAGACCCAACCCCGCCCGGCCCCGGCCCCGGCCGACGCCTCTGCCGGCGGGACCCGTGCTGCCACCTGCCGGCAACGGTGCCCCGCGCAGCCCCGGAGAGAAACCTCGGCACCCCCCAGATCTTCCTTCTGCCGCCGCTTCGTGCACGACACAAACGATCTTATCTTCTGGTGTTCAAACTTGTCTGGGACCGCGCACATCCCGAGCGTTCACGTGGCATCCGGCATGTTTTATTCTGCTTTGTAAGGCAGTAGAAGTGAATAGCACATGCTGCACGTTTCACACAGGAGGTTTTTGAAAAAATGAGTCTGAGAGAAATGGCAGTCACTTCTTTGCTTTGCAATAGCTTGTTTCTGAAGGAATTTCTCCAGTTTTTGTCTGTGCCAGCACTGCTGGGGCACATACACTGTATATATGTGTCCGCAGTCTTGATTTTCCTATTTGTCCAGATAAAGGCACCTGCCCAAGTTTGCACCTGCCTGAGATTGTACCTGCTGCCTCCTGTCTGAACATCGAGTTTTCTTTTTCATAGAAAAAAAAGAGGACATGTATGTGTTTCAAGCATTTGACACTGTATCCCAGAGCATTCTCCTGGGGAAATGAGCTGCCCATGGGTTGGGTGGGCGTACACTTCACTGGGTAAAAACTGGCTGCATGGCCAGGCCCAGAGAATTGTAGTGAATGGAGTTAAAGCCAGCTGGTGTAGTCACAAGTGCTGTTCCTCAGGGCTCAGTATTTTGGACAGTTCTGTTTAATATCTTTAACAATGATCTCTCGATAAGAGGATCAGGGGCACTTTCAGTAAATCATCATATTACACCAAGTAGGGTGGAAGTGGTGATCTGCTCGAGGGCAGGGAGGCTCTACAGAGGGATATGGACAGGCTGGGTAGATGGGCTGAGGCCAGTGGTATGATGTTCACCTGCTGGGTCCTGCACTTGCCTCACAGCAACCCCCTGCAACACTATAGGCTTGGAGAAGAGTGCCTGGAAAGCTGCCCAGCAGAAAAGGACCTGGAGGTGATGGTCAAAGGCTGGCTGAATACGAGCCAGCAGTGTGTCCAGGTGGCCAAGAAAGCCAACAGCATCCTGTCCTGTACCAGGAATAGTGTGACCAGCAGGACTAGGGAAGTGATCGTTCCCCTGTACTTGGCACAGGTGAGGCTACACTTCAAATACCGTGTTCAGTTTTGGGGCCCTCACTACAAGAAAAACAGTGAGTGTGTCCAAAAAAAGGCAACGAAGCTGCTGAAGAGTCTAGAGAACAAGTCTTATGAGGAGCAGCTGAAGGAACTGGGGTTGTTTAGCCTGGAGAAAAGAAGGCTCAGGGGAGACCTTATTGTTCTCAACAACTACCTGAAAGGAGGCTAGAGTCAGGTGGGAGTCGATCATGGCTCTCAAGTAATAAGCAGTAGGACAAGAAGAGATGGCTTCAAGTTGCACCACGTTTAGATTGGATATTTGGAAAAATTTATTCACCAAAAAGGGTTATCAAGCACTGGAACAATCTTCCCAGGGAAGTGGTTGAGTCACCATCCCTGGAGGTATTTAAAAGGTGTGTAGATGTGGCACATAGGGACAGCGTTTAGTCGTGGACTTGGCAGTGCTTGTTTAATGGTTGGACATGATGATTTTAAATGCCTTTTCCAACCTAAAAGACTCTATGATGCTGTGATCTGAACTGAGCTGTGGATACATGGTGGAAGCAGCCTATTCCTTGCCCTCAGCCTGTGAGTCACATTTCTTTCTCATCACTCCCAGACTGAATGGTTTGGGCATAGGCTATACAGTCAATGAAGAGAGGTGTTTTTAAGGCTTTCTGTAGGAGACCCTGTCAGCTGACGTAGGTGTCCCCAGGGTGAATTATTTCTCATGTGTTAACGATGAGGTCCATCTACTGTCGTGTTACCCGTTCAGTTAAATCCAGTTAAGATTCTCTGAATTTCTGCTTTGTCTTCTCAGGACATGGGTAAACAAAATGACTTGAAGCAGGACAGATAACCCTCCAAAAGAAAAGGTGAGTGAGTAGAGAGAGTGAATGTTGGGGTTCCCTCTGTGGTCAGTGGAGAGAAATGGGAACCTCACCACAGCAATTTACTCCACCTTGCAAATGGAGCGGGGTGAAACAATCTGCCTGGACAAGGCACGGTAGGATGGCTAGAGAAATGAATCTTACATGTTGTACCATTTGTGAGAGTTACCCTTTCTTCTCTCTTCTTTAACTGACCTTTCACTTTTCCTTTTTTGTTTTACATATCAAACCATGTCATATCTGCTACAGAATCTTGAGACAACCCTTTATTAGCTTTTTGTCATGAAGAAATGTGTTAATTTCTAGTATGTTTTCCACTTCTGAGCTATATTTTTAATCCATAAAAATGCTTTGGCTGTCATAGTCTGATGTAACTGAGTGGTCACCTTGGAAAATCTCCCTTTTCAGTTATAGTTCTTCAAGTGTGTTCCTAAGCGGGGAAAAAAAAAAAAAAGAAAGAAAAAAAAGGTAGAACAGTTTATACAGACTTTCCAAAGGCTTTAACAAGACTGGCTATATGAGGTTATCAAAAATACTGAATAGTCATGGACCAAGTCTGGCAGACATGGTAGGGGCTTTGTTAATATCTGTTGTGCATTTTTTCCTTTGAGACTCCATGTTTCCTTTTTTCATTTCCAGAGTTGTTTTTTGATTTTGGGTTTGTTTTTTTTTTAATGCACAATAAGACATTAACTCAGAATGAATTACAAATTTGCACATGATACCATAGTTTCATGACTGAAAGCTCAAGGTCATCTTCTTGACATCTTTTTCCAGTAAGTAAGATGAAGAAAAAAAGTCCTTTCCATTTGATCCAAATTATGTCAGAGAGAGGAGAGCTGAGTCAATGAATCTTTACTGAATCTTACTATTGTTAACACACCAGAAGTCTGTGGGTGGGAACTGTGACAGTCTGAACTACCTGGTAGTCCATGAATTTGGCTGCAGTGTAGACAGATCTGTAAAGGCGTTTCTATTTTGGCTAAGAAAATGAGGATTTTACTGTGTTGCATCAACTTCCTCTCTCTGACTAAGAACATTTATTCATCAGAAGATGAAGCAGGAGCTCTCTGCTTGTACGTGCCATCCCTCATAGGTGTTTTAGAATTCACAGGATTTTGTCCAAAATCATGAGAGTTTTGCTGATTGTGATCATTGCTTCCTCCATGATGATGTAAAATTCCATCCTCCCAACCATGAAATGGTTCAGAAGAAATTCCAGTTTCTGCAGTTCTATGGGATTTGTTGCAATTATCCCAAGAAGACATCCTCTGGAAGATAGATAACCTTTTGGAAGACATCCTGGAAGAATCTACAAAGTAAGTTAGTGCCTAGACTCATGCTACAGTATGCGGGGTGGTTGTGCATTTGTGTGGTCATGTCTTGAAACACAAACTACTCCAGTCACAATAGGACGGTCAGGACATGACAGTATTATGGGTCATGGGGGCACCCCTCTGTTGCCAAGTCTTGGTGCTTGAAAACTTGTGTCCTGATCTTATGCTTACAGAATCATAGAATTATTTAGGTTGGAAAATCCTTTAAGATCAAGTCCAACCATTAACCCAGCACTGCCAAGTCCACCACTAAACTGTGTCCCTAAACACCACATCTACATTTATTGTCTACCTAGACTTTCAAAAAGCATTTGACACTGTTTCCCATAGAATTCTCATGGAAAAACTGGCTGCTCATGGCCTGGATGAGCATGCAGTCTGCTGGATCAAGCACTGGCTGGCTGGATGGTCCCAAAGAGTGGTGGTCAGTGGGGTTAAATCCAGCTGGCGGCCGGTCAGAGGTGGTGTTCCTCAGGGCTCAGTGTTGTGACCATTTTTGTTTAACGTCTTTATCAGTGATCTCGATAAGGACAGAGTGTGTCATCAGTAAGTTCGCAGATGATGCCAAGTTAAGTGGAGTGTCCATCTGCATGAGGATAGGGAGACTCTACAGAGAGACTTGGATAGATTGGATCAACGGGCCAATGTTAATGGGATGAGCTTCAACAAGGCCAAGTGCCAGGTCCTGCACTTGGGCCACAACAACCCCATGCCTCACTGCAGGCCTGGGGAAGTGTGCCTGGAGAGCTGTCTGGAACAAAAAGGATCTGGGGGTTCTAACTGACAAGTGGCTGAATATGAGCCAGCAGTGTGCCCAGGTGGCCAAGAAAGCCAATGGCATCCTGGCTTGTATTAGAAATGGTGTGAGCAGCAGAAGTAGGGAGGTGATTGTCCCTGTACTCAGCACTGGTGAGGCCACACCTTGAGTACTGTGTCCAGTTTTGGGCACCTCAATACAGTAGAGATATCAAGGTGCTGGAGCGAGTGCAGAGGAGGGCAATGAAGCTGGTAAAGGGCCTGGAGAATAAATCTTATGAAGAGTAATTGAAGTAGCTGGGACTGTTTAGTTTGCGGAAGAGAAGGCTAAGGGGACACCTCATCACTCTCTACAACTGCCTGAAAGGAGATTGTAGAGAAGTTGGTGCTGGTCTCTTCTCACAGGTAATTGGCGATAGAGCAAGGGGGAATGACTTCAAACTGCAACAGGGTAGGTTTAGACTGGACATTAGGAAAAAAATTTTCACAGGAAGAGTAGTCAGACACTGGAATAGGCTGCTCAGGGAGGTGGCTGAGTCACCATCCCTGGATGTGTTTAAGGGTTGTTTGGATGTGGTGTCAGGGGATATAGTGTAGGGGAGAACTTTGTAGAGTAGGGTTGATGGTTGGAATCAATGACCCCAAGGGTCTTTTCCAACCTGAATGATTCTGGGATTCTGTGATACACATCTTTTAAATACCATCTATTAAATACTTTAATACCTTGGGCTGAGGTCCCAAGAGCCCACCCTTGGCCATATTTTTTTGTATTGTTTTCTGAAAAAAAAGTGGACGGTAAAGAGGGCTAGAATACAATTCTGCTAATTCAGATAATGTCAAGACTGGAGACTGGACCTGTCCCCCTGACTACACCCTGCTGAACAGTTATTTTTACTGCTACATTATCATATTACATTAATGCAATTACTATGCACAAACAGTAGATGCTAATCTACTCTTTACTTAGAAAAGGACTTTTTTTTTTTTTTTTTCTGCAATGAGAAACCCAGTTAGTCAAGGTCATTAATCATCTCATTCCTTGGCAATAACTGATCTTAGGATGTGACCAAACCAGCCTGCATTTACTGGTTAACAGTTAACAGTTTATTTCAAGGACCTGATAAATCCTGAGTCAGATCTCCTGCAAACATCTGAGGGCTCAAAGTTAATGTTTATTTCAGCAAGGTGAAAATATGAACCACTTATTTCTGTAGCCTCTTGTGATTTTATTTCCAGCATGAAACAAATGGGGTACAAGCAGCCACCTGCCTTGTCAGAGAGACCTAATGAAAGAGGTGAACAGGAAAATGTCTCAGAAATAGGAGATCAGGTGGGAGGAAGCTACCAAGACCAGAATAATAAGATAGCACTGCTATCAGATAGTTTAAGATAGTTTAACACCAAGCATCTATCCTCGTCTGAGTTTTGATCAAGTTATGCAATTTTTGCAAAGCATTTTAATTTCTATAGTCTCTACCGACTCTACATTTCTTTATTTACATCCCGGACAGATTACACTACTTCATAAAATCCACACTGCTTAATTTCTTCTTTCCTTTTCAACCAGCTGGACCATGTCAATGTAAATCTTGTCATCTTTCCAAATGCTAATTAAGAAGCAAGAGAGCACCTATGGCTTGATATTCAAAAACTTGAAAAATAAAGCCTTGGACAGTTGTTAGCCTTCACATGGGTCTAATTTATAGCAGAGGATGAGGTAGCCCAGCATCTGGGAGACAGCCCCATTCTATAGTTACCTCCTACAACACCTCAAAATCTCAGTGTCCCACAGAAGGGACAAATAAGCTGTCATTTTAATCTCCTGAAATGTCACAGATTTTAGATTAATGCTTTAAGACAAGCTGACCCAGACTTCAGTTTATGTTTATATGTAACTGCAGCCATTTGGGAGCTGCTTCATAAAACCATTCCTTTCACAGAGGTGATGAGAATTCAGGTGGGAAACAAGACCAAGAGTACAGGAGCTCTTTCCTGGTAAATGCTGCAAGTGTCTGAGAATAAAAAGCTTTGGGACTTTCTGATTTCCATTAATCTACCCTCCTTCTTAACATTTGGCCTCCACAAGGCAAGGAGTTCTGCAATGTAAGCATACATTGAGAAAAAACCAATTCCTTCATAGAGTCACAGAATAGTTTGGGTTGGAAGAGATCTTAAATATCTATTTCCAACCCCCCTGCCATGGGCCAGGACATCTTTCACTATACCAGGTTGCTCAAAGCTCCATCCAACCTGGTCTTGAACACTCCCAGGTATGAGTCATCCACAACTTCTCCTGGTGACCTGTTCCAGTGTCTCACCACCCTCACAGTGAAGAATTTCTTTCTAATATCTAATCTAAATATACCCTCTTTCAGTTCAAAGCCACCGCCCCTTCTATCACTACATGCCCTTGTAAAAAGTCCCTCCCCAGCTTTCTTGCAGTCCCCCTTTAAGGTCTCCCTGAAGCCTTCTCTTCTCCAGGCTGAACAACTCCAACTCTCTCAGCCTGTCCTCATAGGGAAGGTGTTCCAACCCTTTGTTCATGTTCACAGCCCTCCTCTGGACCCATTCCAACAGGTCCATGGCTTTCTTATGCTGGGGGGCCCCACGGCAGAACACAGGGTTTTAAACATCTACCACAAGATTGTAATGACTCCCTTCACTGTTGCTAGCTTCCCACTAGTTTTTCATCCTCTGTAATGACAATTTGAGGACAGAGGAAATGGGGTAAATATTTTATATGGAGAACAAACTCCACTTCTCTGGATTGCCTAAATTCTTCCATTAAAAAAAAAGGCCTCGAGTTTCAAGGTGTTACAGTTCTTGTGCCTTCATAAAAAGGTTTGTTACAAATCTTTCATCTTTTGTGATCACAAGATATACTTAGAATAAATACAAGCACATTGTGAACTTGCATGTCTTAGCTATCAAAACACAGGCTTTGACCTGAAGCTCACTGAAATGGATGGATTGTTTTTCTACCCACTCTGAAGAACACAGTGAGCAAGTGTTCACTGCAATGTCTCCATTTGTACTCCATTTTTTATCTCCTTTTGTTATTGTGAATTTTCCATATGTCCAGAAATTAGCTAATTTCTAACACTAATCAAAACCTCATAATAGAATTTAAATTCAAATCCATCCTTCTTCACTGAAGAATTTTAGCATAGGCTTCATTTGCTATTCTTTTAACTGTTAATATTCCTAATTGCTAAGAAAATACCTCAGCATTCAGCTGGCCAGCAACAGGCTATGTGATCAGGTCCCTACTTTGCCATTTCACTAAGAATGGCAATCTTTTTCTACAGTCACCAATGCCTTACAGAGTGGATATTCCTATTTATTTTTCTTTTACCCTCTTCCATTCTCATTTTTCATGTACATATTCTATAATGAAGTTTTTGGTTTACACTTTGTATCTGCTTTATTGTCTTTTGGAGAGCCCCCTCTTGTTTCACCTTTTAATTGCAGTTGGTTTTTTTTCATTTGGTTTCATTTGTCTATAGCAAATTAATTTTCTCTTTTCTCCTTTTTCTGATTTAAGAGTAACAATCTTGCTATGTTATTTTATAGTAATCTCATCTGAGCTTTAGAGAATTACAAACTTCTTTATTTGAATTAGATAGGAATAAGCTCACTCCAATAATAATACCTTATATTCCAATATGTTCTAAAAGTGCTCTTTACTCTGCTATTTTTTCTCCTTGAACAGGCCAGCTTTGACACAAGCAGGTGTTCAAAGTCAATTAGATTGCATCATATTAAATCTGGAATGAGTTTCACCTAGCACTTCTGTTTAAATTAGGGATTTAGATTAAATATTAACAAGCATTAATAATTTCTGCAACTTTATCTCACTGAAACTGTTTTCTCAGTGTATTAGAAGCATACATATAACTCACATCCTATGAAAAACTATCTCATAATAGAGAGAAACTTTTTCCTTGAGCATTTTCCATCTTCTATCCTTTATGGTTCTAAATTTTCAATCTGATTTAAGAGTGTCTTGTCCCAGGGATGAAGGAAGGTCAGGATACCTTTTACTCAAAGCTGCTGGAACTGACCAGTGATGTGTCAGGCCAAATACAGAACTGATTTGTTCCCATAAGCAATTCAAGTAATGTTTCAGTGAAGCTGGCCCAAGTGTAAATGAGCACAGAATGTAGAGCTACATTTCTGCAATGCTCCAAAGACTAAAATGTCGTGACAATACTATTACTGATAACCAAATAGCCAGATAAAGGCAGTCTGCAATTATGTTTGCCTCCCACTTGGCATTTCAGATGGAAAAAAGCAAGCAAGCACATTTTCATATAATATTTTCAGACCGGGATGTACTAAAGCAATTACTTCAGCAAACTGCTTCTATAAAGGAAATCACCAGCAACAGGTTTAATTTCTAGGTAACTTCCCAGGCTCCTAAGGAACACAGCAGCATCTCCAGTCTGGAAAGAGAGCATGCATTTCACAGCAACTCAGAAACAAAGTGCCAAAAAATATACCGCTTCATCATTTGCATCATCTTTTCCCGTAACAGAGCTACAGAGAAGATAATTGTATTATAGCAGGAGGGGAAAAAAAAGGCAGTTTCAGCTGTGAAGAGTAGACACTGTTTGTCAGAGGTGATTTTAAAGTATTTTTGCTCTTGAATTTAGAGCAGGATTACGCCTATATAATTAGATGGGAGAATATTTTTTTGAGGTGGCTGAAGGTCAGATCCGAAAATGCTTATTTATACCTTGGCTATGAATAGTTCCACTGATCTCAATAATACTTCTGGAAGAGTACCCAAGGTGAGTAATGATTAAAAACTTGGTTATTAGAAAGGAAAGGGCAAAAGCAAAACAGAACAGTTTCATAAGATCAATCACTGGCAAATTTATAAATAATGAAATTGAAAACACGCTCACAAGAAAGACATAGCAATGAATTCCCAAAACACTGTGATGTAAAGGGATGTTCCGGGGAATACTGCACATTATTTTAATGATAAATATGTGGTTAAAGACTCAGAAAAACAGCAAATTCTGAATGCAGCATCTTTATGTAAACATATTACAGTATGACATTGGTAATGATGGTAATGATGTTGCCCTTATGATGTGCTTGAAGCAATTTTAATAAACCTTAGGGTTGTTTTAGTAGGCTTTTGTGCCTAGATAGAATGTCTAATACAGTCCAGCTACCTACCTATCCATCCAAATACGAAATACTCTGTGGTTTTTATCTCTTTATACAAGTTAGAAAGCAACTAGGAAGTCCTCTTTCATATTCTAGGAGTGAAAGATTTTCTTCTGCAGAAGTAACTTACTAACACTACAAGAGGACTTGAAAATTCAATACAGTAAGTTTCTAATTTGAAAACTATGAAGTTAAGCAAAAATTTCCAGTATTACTCTCAAAAAACATGATGGTATCAATTATATTTCCATATTCTTAATTCCACTTTGATTATCCTTTCTTCTCTTAATCTCCAAGTTCCATCTTAACACATGTAAGTAAATCATCACTCTCTTTATACTCCTAATTACATTAATATTTCCTTTCTGAAGTTCTATTAGCCACCCATAGCTGATGCATCGCCCACCCATGGGCCAGACTTAGGCCCATGAATTTAGGAGAAATTGTGGTAAATTTAATTTCACGGGGATCAGTTTAGGCTTTGAAGGTTACAATGTTATCTTTCTGTTTAGGGGATAAAAGAGGACAGCTCTTCTTTACTGCCAAATTCAATCAAATTCTTTTGACCTTTAACGAGCGCCTGGGGGAGAAGTCCCACTTCTCTCTGCATACTGTCAGTATGGGTGTGGAGGAGTTCAAAGAGGAAGGAAAAAAGGGTATGGCAGTGGCTCATCCAGCCAAGAGATGAAATAAAAGTGTAGTAACCGGCTAGAGGCAGGACAAAGTTTAACACCTGACTGGATGTGATTTTGCCTTGAGGCAAAGTTGTCTGACACTCTTCAATGGCCTTTTTTTCCCCAGACCAGGAAAATGCTGACAAGCTGAGCACCACATGAATTTCTTCATAGGGAATAGCTATGTCTCACACCCTAGAGAAATGACTTAAAATTAGGGTATAAAATGCAGAAGATACTTGATATGCCTGAATGTCAATAGTAATGAGTAGACTCAACTGGAAACACAGGTCTATTCTTCTGTCTATATCACCTTATTAATGATTTTTATGACAACAGTATTGAATTTGCAAATAAAAATAAAGTTCTTCCAACTGTCACGAAGCTGCATTGTGAAAATCATATTTAAAGGTCTCAAGATGCATTCATTTTGGCTCCTGTGTCATTATCAGTCACTAGTCTGACTGACAAACCGGCACTCAGATTCCCATTTGTGGGTTGCTGCAGTCATAGTTCTTCTCACAGATACATGGATTTGTTTATCATGAACAAGAATCTTGATGAGTTTATAAGAATGAAAGCAGTTTCTGTCTTACTACCAGCTAACTCCATCCCTTTAATGATGCTGGAAAGAATGAAAACCTGGTACAAATTCTTATAGGCCATAATTCCATAATTTCTTGTAGGCGTATAGACCTCTGTACACATCCATGCAAAGTGCCCATCTAGGAGTATGATGGAATAGTAGGATAACCTTAGTTTCTCATGTGTTGATGGAGTCTGATTAGACCTTAAAATGCTGCGGTTAAAAAAAAATAAATCTATGCAAAACTCACATTTTGTGCACTTACCAGAACTTCCTGAATTGTCCTCACTTTGAATCACAACTGCTTACTATCTGGTCGAGCCCCCAGTCCTATATTTCTGTGTCATTTCATGAGCACATCCACACTAAGCCCCTTAAAATTCAGGGGAAAAAAAAAAAAGTTTTTTTCTTTTATACAGCAGAAAGTCTAGAAAAAATAGAGCACTGATTCCTTCCTATGGTAAGGCAAATCAATCTATCTAGATAGGTACAAAACACTGGACAACTCAGATGATTTTGGCGAATGGGAAGTAATAGTAAAGAAAGAGTTGAGCTGTTTGGTGGTGTAGACACATCAGGGATGCCCCCTCCACATGGTGCTGGCTGTTTACAAACCGAGATTCCTCGCTGAAGGAAGCTGATTTGAGACCTTGACTCACAGTTGAGCAGCAAAGGCTAAACTAACTTCCTACAGAATACCTGGATGGGGAATTCCTCCTGAGCCCCTATTTTCATCTGAATCTCTAGTATCTGTGGGATCAGGGAAGAGTTTGCCACAGCTTGTTAGTTGTATCTGCAGCTTGGGTTGCCGCATGGTTTCTGTGTAAGACTTTATTTTCAGTTGCTTGTAACATAGGCAAATTCTAATAATTCAAGTCAGACTTTTATATGATAACGGTGTCTCAAACATTAATTTACCCTTCTCATTTTCAGTGCACTGTGATTTGGACACCTATCAGGCAGAAGTAGTAAAGCAATATGCTTGTTCAAACCTCATTAAGGAAAACAGTCCTACAAATGAGGTGCTCCAAGAGCTGTGAGGTTTGGAGAGGGGGTGAAGCCTGGGGAGCAAAGGCCCATACACCTCACCTGGCATGAGCAGGCAGCACTGACCAGCTGAAGCCCCAGGGAACTGAAGGTCAATTGCCCCAACCCTGGGTTGCTGATCACAAAAACAGCAGAAAACTACTAATATCACTGTTGAGCTAGTTTTTAATGAGCTCATCAAGCTCAGTTGGCTTAGGGAAGGGTCAAGCAGAAGCCAGCGCCAGCACATGGAAAGGGTTGGGAAAAAAAGGGAGAATGGGGTAGAACTGCAACCCTAGAGAAAAGAGACTAACTCTTGATTAGAAGTGCAGGGCAATTTCCCTTGCTTAGGGCATCTAGGCTGTAGTCTGTCCCATGGGGTGAAGAGGAAGAACCTAGTCTATGTAAGGATAAATATGTAGACAGAGCAGTGACAATGTGATGAATAGCTCTTTCAGGCTTTGTAGCATGAAAGACAGTGCCTTAAGAGTGAGCTGTAGTTAGGGCTGTCTGGAAGATGATGAGTGCAAATATTTCTGTTTAATGAGCATGCATGTTCATTTGCTCATTTAGAAGAAAGAAGTCATAAAGGAAGTCAATAAGCAGAAACAAAACCAGAAATTGCTGTGCTTCACAAACTGCTACCTGTTCATAGTATTTGCAATGACCTCATGCCTCGCGAAGGGGTGCAACAAAGAAACCACTGGAGTGCCAGCACGTTTTGAGGATGAGAAATAGGCTTCCCTTATTGCCCTTCTCTTTCGTTAGTAAAGCCTTGTCTAGGATTCACTAGATAACTGAGGCACATGTCTCTACTTTATGGATTCATTCATGTTTAAAAAGCAGCATGTTTCTCTCATCATTTTCCTTTATCATTACCGACAGTCCCACTGAGCTCCCCTGGGATATCTCCAGAAAGCACTCACCTGGTCATGAAGGTTCAACATCCCAGAAGACAGAGACACTGTCAGAGGAGGAAAAAGAGAGGCAGATTGAGGCACCAAACACCAAGGTGACAGCAAACCTGTGACACACTGGGGGCAGCAGTTAGCATCTGGCATGACGTACACCTTCAATCACTTGCTCAATTTGTCTCCAAAAGAAGATAATCTCAGAAAAATTAACCCTGTTCTGTGACAAATATTTCACCCCATGTGAACTGACAAAAGACTGCTAGCCTGGAGACCAAAATAGGCAGGACAAAGTATATAAATACCTAGGGAAGGCTGGCAAGGAAACAAACAAATAGGCTCTAATGTTCTGCAAAATTAGACAGGTTTTGTACTGTGGGAGTCTAGAAAGGTTGAGTTGCCCTGATGCCAGTACAGTCATTATTGGCTCAGGTCTTTGGCTGGCATACAAGGCTGACATTCCCATCCTTGAGGGGGTTTTACTCTAGCACAGAAATTGGTAGGAAACTTTAATGTGCTGTCTGCCTTCATAAGCTAGCCCCAGTGTCTGAATTCCAGAGCATCTGGAGACCAGTGATGGTGACCACGTCGTCATGTTGTCAGGAAGGTGAACGAACAACCTCACCGTGATTAAATTATGTCCTCAGATGCTCTAAAATGAAAAACAAATGAACCCCAAGCAAAGCATGCAGCCTGCATACCTGCACTATCCAGACAGTAAAGCATTTCATGTTCCTTCCTATCAAGCAAATTTTGACATATTTCAGGCCCATACTTACTACGAGGGAGACCTCCTGCTACAGACGACTCGGTGATCTGGGAGAATTATCTTGCAACAGGCCTATGCACCTGAGGACTAGAGAGCAAATTATAGGCTCTTAATGTTTTCCCAAATATTTTCACATATGCTCTGTTATTATCTGTATTGCATTACAGACTATCATGAGCCATTCGACTTCAACAACAGGTGACTTAAATTTTATGTTGTAGATCAAAGCGCATTCATACAAGGAGACGTTGGCAGTAGAATAGAGTCATAGGATTGTTAAGGTTGGAAAAGACCTCCAAAAGCATCAGGTCCAACCCAACAGCTCCATGACCACTAGACCATGTCCCGAAGCACCACATCCACATGGTTTCTGAACACCTCCAGAGATGGTGACTCCACCACCTCCCTGGGCAGCCTGTTCCAATGCTTAACTGCTCATTCAGTAAAGAAATTCTTCCTAATATCTAATGTGAAGTTCCCCTGGTGCAACTTGTGGCCATTTCCTCTTTCCTGTCGTTAGCTACTAGGGAGAAGAGGCCATCACCAGCCTCCCAGTAAGGTCTCCCCTCAGTTTTCTCTTCTTCAGGCTAAACTATTCCAGCTCCCTCGGCCTCTCCTCATAAGACTTGTTCTCCAATCCCCTCACCAGTTTCGTTGCCCTCCTCTGCACACGCTCCAGCACCTCAGTGTCTTTCTTATACTGTGGTGCCCAGAACTGAACACAGTTGAGGTGTGGTCTCACCAGTGCCAAGTACAGGGCCGTGATCACTTCCTCCTGCTGGCCACGCCACTTTTGATACAGGCCAGGATTCTGTTGGCCTTCCTGGCCACCTGGGCACACTGCTGGCTCATGTTCAGATGGGTGTCAGCCCAAGTCCTTTTCTGCTGGGCAGCTTTCCAGACACTCTTCCCCAAGCCTGTAACTTTGCAGGGGGTTGTTAATAAGTGATAACAAAACATACTGGACTGTGCCTGGTGAACACGTTCTCTTGAGGTCAGTGGAAGCTCAGACGGCTGAGGACTTCGCAACCTTGAGTATTTAAGGGCATATCTCAGGAGCCCTTCTACTTACCTAGAACCTGTCCATGTCACCATTTCCCTAAATCTCCTAAGGATCTGAAACAACACACAGTACTCTCCCATCATATTGCATCTGATTATGGGGCATAGATTACTGTGAAACAGAGATGATCCTTTAAGTAAGTGATAATGGAAGGTGCGTCATAGTGGGATAATGCACATCCCTGTCTGTATCAGAGTCGTCAGCTGTGGTACCAGGTTCAAATACATATTGGGTCTGATGGACTTGTAGTCTCATTTAGCTAGGCTGTGGTTACCACACAAATGTAATACATGGCCATTAGTGAAAGCTGGCTGGTGACACTTTCAGGAGAGTCTCTTGTCTGTCTTGACCACTGCTAGCTGAAAATACACACTGTCAAAAATGTGGGGGTGTGGGCATCTGTTTCAAGCAGTTGTGGAAAACATCTGTGAAGGGAGCAGTGTTCTCTTTTCATAGCACATATTCTTTATTAACAAAACCTAAAAACCCAGTTGTATTTTCATCCTGTTATTGAAACTATTTTCTGTCTTAGCTTGTCTGCATAGCTGTTAGAAACCATTGATACTTGTTTTGAACACCAGAAAATGCTACATTTCAGTAGTGCAAGAAGGTAACTCGAGTGCAGCAGAATCTTGGTAAAATGCAGAATTGTTTAAAGTCCTCTAACTGCTATGATTTGGTAGCAGAAGCACTGCTATAAATCACAGAATCATAAAATCATTTAAGTTGGGAAAAACCTTTAAGATCATTGAGTCAAGCCATTAACCCAGCACAGCTGTAAATCCATAATCATACTTAAGCTTCTAGAAATTTCTTTATTATGTGGACAGTAAATCAATGCATAAGGTGCGGGTACTTACGCTGAAGATCCCTTTACTGGCTCAGATCTTCATGTCTAAACTCTTTGATACAAGATTCTTCTTTCCTCTTTCTGAGGTGGTGCCTGTCACTTCCAAAGGGTGTAACTTACACTGCACGGGGGAATTTGCAAATACTATCCATGCAAAGAGAATGTCTGGTATTTTTGGGCTTTCATAGCAGGCACCCAGAAGAAATCTACTTTGCACTACGTCAGAGAAACATTTTGTTTCAACAAGTTTCTTTTTCCCAGTTCTGGGCTTGAGATGGGAAACCAGGTGGAATACAGGTATCAGAGGCAAAGGCTGCTCACACCACAGCAAAATCCTGCCATATGAGAATGACAGGGAAGCAACCCCTGTCACGCAGTATTTCACATAGCCCTGAATCACATCTCATGTTATTTTGGAATCTCTCTCTAAGAATAT
>JANIJG010021680.1:9400-20628 GCA_024611175.1 Megaceryle torquata
CTATTTTTTTTTTTTTGTTTTTTTTTTGTTTTTTTTTTTTGTTATTGTGTTCCCAAGAGGGAAGAGACCTCCTCCCCCCCCCCCCCCCCCCCCCCCCCCCCCCCATTAAACCTTACTGTCCTAAAAGTGTAATTTGTGTATATACACTAAACACGGGACCAGATGGGACAGACACATTGGTGTTTTAGTCCATTTCTCTCTTTTGAGACAGCTTCTGCCTAGTAAAGCTAAGAACCTAACCTTTTCTGGGGAGGTTACACTGTAGTGGTATTGTATCTGTATATGTGTTCTCCATATTAATTTTATGGTACAGAAATAATGATGACTATTAACAGGAGTTATGGTGCTGGCAAAATTTTTATTCAGATGTAGTTGTTCTGAAATCTGAGATCTGAAATGGCCTTGATTCTTTAGTAATATAATGATGCTCCTACAGTTGGTAGGACTAAAGCTGGCTGTTTCTACAGAGTCCTGATGGTTTCCACACTAATTACCTTATCCTCTGTTACTGTCCTGTCAAGTGACTGTTATGAGTTACTTTGACTGCATTTAAGGAAATGTTAACTGCATGCATTTAAATACACAGAAGTCTGGATAGTAAAAAACTGTATACCTATGCACTTCCTTTGTATGTTATGGTATGTGTGTAATATAAGCAGAAAAGTATTAATGAACAAAGTTAAAAAGGAAATTGCATATAAAAAACTGTATTGACAGTTGAAAAAAGTGTATCTGAGAAGCTTAGCTTTTTAATTTCTTTAATTTTGAATGTTTATCTTTGTATATTAATTTTTGAGCATCAAATTCTAGAAGTTATTTTTCTGTCACAAAAGTGCTCCTGTGTATGAAAATCCATACATCTAGAGGATCCATGTAATTATTATATCCAGCAAAGGAGGAACAAAAGGAAAGCCTGTTCTTACATGCAACTTCCAAACCCTACTGTAATAATATAAGAAAAAAATCACAGATACCAGTGAATGTGTATGAGTACACTTATTAAGTCAGCACACATTCAAATGGATGTCATTATACCTGAAAATTATAATTGTTTTCAGAAGAGGCTTTTGAGTATTCTGCTAAGTGAAAATAGTTTGAGGGTAGTCAATTACATTTTGCAGTGCTGGAAATTTTTAGTTTTAAGGGATTAGATTCTAGTTTTTATTGTTTCTTATATGTGGCAGTCATGCCAGCTGTTCTGAATTTATTTTTATTTCCTTCCTGTATTACATTTTGTTGCCAATTTGTTAGATTTTTCATTTCTAAGTAAAGCTTTCAGACCCATGCTTTCAGCAAATAAATTTTAAAAGCATAGTGGTTTTAATGATCTCATTCACTTGCGAAGTTGTTATTTGTGTTCTAGAAATGATTTGTGTGGCATAACTGATCTGGTGTAACTGTATTTAATACTAACTTGATTACCTTTTCTGTGCTGGTTTCCAGCTAGAATGTACAGTCAAGTATACCCACATACACCCCAGTGACTCCATAGGCTCCTACTGACTATGATAGGATTTGCAAGCAATATGTATAATTGCACTTTTCATTATGTAGTCAATAGGCATATAAGTTAATTGCACAGTTTTGCTTTTATTTTAGGGATACAATAAAAATTGATTTTTCTTCCTTCTGATATTCATTAACTGACCAGCACAAAACTGCTTCAATACAGATGAATGTCCAATGTTTTTAGTAACCAACATTCCCACTGTTTCAATGGTGGAACCAATTTTTGACATGATGTGTAGCTAGGTGACATACCTGTAGATGCAGAGTCATATCCTCCCCTCTTCCACTCTTAGTAATGCTGTGGATTTGTGCAGTATACAGTTTGCAAGCTGCTGTTCTTTTTCACTTCTTTTCTCTCCACATCTTGAAAGGTCCAGACTGGTTGGTAATGTTCACAGCAGCAGAGAGGAAGTGCAATTGGCCCTGTGGGCACCTCTCCAACCTGACTGATACAAGCATATATTGGAATGGTTCTCAGAAATTGCTTTGGGGCTCCCAGAAAACAATCAGGTTAAAAGCATAGATTGGTCATTAAAAATTTTTACATACCTCATTAAACAATCAGTATATCATGTCTTTCTGACTCTTTCTTCCTGTCTGGAAGCCTTAACCTATTCACTGGTTTAGACATGTAAGCTTTTCCTTTGTTAGCCCACTTTTCTCTGACTTTCACCAGCTGGCCACAGCTCCTCTGTGGCCAGCAGTCTCCTCTTGCCATAGCCACAGCTGACATTCTCTGTTTGACTTTGTATCCATGTGTCAGGAGGTCTAAATTGTCAATATGTTTACTGCTTTTGGCAGATTACATACAGATATGGAAATCATATAATTTGATAATTCATAGCAAATGATGTGCATATTGGCTACTTGTGACTTGGTACCCCTTCCAACTTCTTCTGAGTTATCTGATCCACCATAGTAAGAGATAATGCTACCTAAACCCCTCTAGCTGGGAGCTGCCTAAAAACTATATGCATTATCTTTAGGCTTTCCATCAAATTTAGGTGTGGCAAATGACAAAGTTACTTCCCCAGCTGTCTGTCCCATTAACTTGTTGGAGATGTTTGTCCACCGTAGTAAGGCCAGCAAAAGGGCAATCAAGTATCCGTAGCTGTGGGGACACATTTACAACTGGGACACCTCTAAGTGATTCCTACAAAACTAAGCATCTGCAGCAGTGAAAGTACCATACGTCCTAAGGAAAGAAAAGAGTAGGGGATGGGCTGTGGGCCAATGTTAAATATTCTGCTGATTTGCAATTGATTTGCAGGTTTTTTTCAAAATGGCTGTTCTAGGGACATGGCTCTGTTCTTCCAGATAATGTGGAAGATCTAGGGGATGTTCTTACTATCTATCTCTGTATAAGTGATGAAGTTTCTAAGTCCTGAATGGCATTAATAATGTTCTTCATAGGGCAGCTTATGAAAAAATGACAAGAACTAAATCCAGGATTTCTTGTGCCCCTGTTGATCTCTCAAAGGCAGCAGGGAAGACCATATGGAAACTTTCAGCAGACTGCCCTGAAACTTCCAGCCAAGTGATTGATTGCATCTATGTCTGCAGGATGGCTACAATGACTGAAGATGATGACTACCCAAGTATTTCCTGTTCCTTACAGTCACAAAAGGTTGTGTTCCAACCCCTCTCAGTTCAGCATCATGTATTCCTAGGTGTGCATACACCTCACAGCATCATGTATTCCTAGGTGTGTATACATGTCCCAGTTGGATAAAGGAACTGCAAAGCTGTGGGATCAGCTGTCAGAACACAGGGGGAGGGGAGACAGTGCATGTAATTGAAGGAGGTAGCTATGAAGGCTAAATAATGGCACTTTCCTCTTTGAGTTAGGTAAAATTAAAACTGTGTGGGTTTTAGTTAATTCTGGGTGCAATCAGAGAAGATGGTCATTCAGATCTTGAGTTAGGATCAGCTTCTCTTCATGTTAGCAGCCAGTAAAAAAATTTGGAACTGAAATAATATCTTGGAAGGTTTTCAGAGCTGGGGATTAGGTTTGTGCATCTGTCTTAGTGGAAGTAATTATTGACTTTTAAGACCAAAACAATTATAAAATATGGTCTAAGGCATTGGTAGTGATCTTTGAGGTCTCTGCAGTCCTGTGGTCCTTAATGGACACATTGATGTTGGAAACTATCTGTCCTTGTGTTATTAATATCTGAGTTGTGTTATTTTGGTCACTAAAGTCCTGTGAAGTGGTTGCATGGCCTTTGTGGCTGCATGTGGTAAAGCATACCTACAGTCATTACTGCAGAAAGTCCTAACTGGCATATCCAAAAGAAAGCTTGTGTGTGGTGAGCTGGATTTACAAAGCTGTCTCAATTACTTTTTTTCACAAAGACAAATAAACTTACATAATCTATCAGTTAGGTGCTTACTGATTTGTCTCTCAAAATAACTAGTATTTAGCAATAAATTGTGGCAGACATACTTATGTTTTCATACTAACTCCCTCATGTGCTTTTTAGTGGGAGAATTTAGGGAAAATAAGTGAAACTGAAAACAGTGTTAAACAGAGTATGTGATAGGCTATTATGCTACTAATTCTTACTGGCATGCATTGGGGTGATGCCATTAATCATAAACAGTAGGCTTATGCGTGAGTTGTATTGACAGCCAAATGAGTGCCAAAAACATTCTTGCCACATTCTATCACATTTTAGGAAAGCTGAGTAAGTCACACCCATGAGCTGGAGATCCCTGTGATAAATTTCACTTTTGAAGCAGCTTGTTGTTGTCTAAATTGCTTTCTAAAAGGTGTCATCTTAAAAGAAAAATACCCCATAAACTCAAAACAATAATCTGTTCTTCCTCAAAATGTGACCTACTAAGCCAAAATCATACCCATGTATGGCAAACAGTAATGGGTTAGGAGAGGGGATTTTGACACTCATTACAACTAGAGATGAAAACAATATGCAGTGAAAAACCCAAGAGGGTACATTTCCAATAGTATTAAAGTACTTGTTCCTAGACACAGTAGATCATGAGATATTGGATCTTAATCTCCTAGCAATGCAAGAATGCTATTTCAAGACATGTTAGAAAGTTTTGAGAATGTTTTAATGGTTGTTGTCCTTTCACTAACAGTAGTTCTGGCTGATTTGTTAAAAGTACTCTCAGTCAGTTCTTTGAATAGTTGTCCTTCAGCATGTGTGCGTACAGTAGATAGTGGCAGGTTTTCTGAGAAAGCCTTAACCTGTCAGTACAGACACCATGACTAAAAGGTAGTCTTTTCCCTACTTCTGCCAGTTAAAATCCCTCTTTTCATGCTCACTTACCATCATGTGTCTCCATGGCTGTCTAAAACATGTGTCTTCAGCAGCTAATATGCTCACTTGAGTGTAATAGTGGCATCTGGATAAGGTATCAGAGCTCATAAGCATGCCCTGGTCATAGAGATGCTCTGGGCCTTGTACTTTCTAATAAGTGGCTGGCAGGGCAAGGGCACCACTAAAAAGCCTCTCTTAAGTATAACACTTGGACTTGTCATTACTGCCCATATCTTATGCTTGTATCCTCTGCGGTATGAGTACAGCCATTTACCAACTCAAGCAGAATTTCTAAGAGTTGTGTTTCTCGGTGTGTATGCCGCCTCTAGAAGTCTGTTGGCTTGCATAGATGTTCTTGAGCTATCAACAAAAGTCATGTGTAGTAGGTATACTGCGGGGTTTGGACAATCATCACTGAGACCTGTCCTGCTGCAGCTGAACTTCTCCACATATCGATATTAGTCAGGGTATCGATCCTCTGCAGCCAAGCTGAGGTCATTGTTCCAAACTGCAAGAGAGAGATGCTAGGTCTCAAATACTGCAAACACAGTGTAACCATCCCTGGCTCCAGCTTTTACAAGGCTGCTTACTGGTCAGGACATTTGAAGCTTGTGTTCTTAGCCATGTAGATGATTTAAACAGGTCTGGCAGCCAGGCAACCTTGCAATTCCTGAAGTCAAGTTTTATTTTCCCTTGAGACAGATTTTAAGAATAAAGCAGAACTGATGGAGAAATGAAAAACTTTCAAAAGAAGATGCATGTTCCTCTTCAAGAGATGCATCCTATTAACAATTTGTTTCCTATTTATAGGCCAGGATGCTTCAGAGGTGCAGGCTATTTTCATAATTTACAATATAGTTAATAACTTACACTGTCTTAGTTTTAGGTGTTATTTTAAAGATAATTTGGGTGAATAAAAGTTTAAGAATGTGAAGAAATTACCCCATATTGTCAAGTTTAGCTAATTCATAGTTATCTACTGGTGTCAATATGATATTTTTAGCTTTATTTGCAAAGATGTCTGAGTACCTGCATTGTCTAAAGGAGCTTGCAGAGAGCAAGGAGCTTGCTGTCTGTGTAGTGCAGAAGTTATTTTGAAAATAGTAAGGTATGCTTAAAGGCTGGTAAGTGATCTCCATATTTTCATAAATGTGTACACATCTTGTCACATGTTTGTTGGAGAAAATAAGTGTAAAGTTCAGACCAAGCTGTCTTGCAGCCCTACCTTGCCTGTCTGTTCTGAAACTGAAACGCAACACCTGTGAGGCCAAACTATGGTGGGACAGGGTAGTTTTGACTCTGGCAAGGCTCTTGTACAGGTCTCATGCCCTGAGAATGGCAGGTGCCATTTGAAGATGACTTCTTGTAGTCCAAGCTCAACTTCCATCTGATTAAACAAATGTCTGTCCAAAAGGGAAGTTACCAGTCATGTTAACTCATGCACAAAGTGCCACAGCCTGAGCCAGGTTTACTGCAATGCCAGTGACTGTGGCTTCTGTGAATTGGAAAACCTACCTACCACTCCCTGCCCTTCAATAAAACTGCTGCACTAAACTACTATGGAATTTAAATCAGTTTGTGTTTTCTTTGTTGGAATGATTTCAGGAGATGTGACTGGCACAGCAGAGAGTGGCTTTGGTACAGTCCTTCTCAAATATGTGGTAGCAAATCCTGCTTTTGTGACTTTCCCACAACCTAGTGGGCTGTGCCTACTTCTTGACGACACAGAGCAAGAAGTGACTATATCCATCTGCCTTTGTATTTCCCTGGGATGATACAAGCACTAACTTTTACATTACTATGATTACTAAGTTAATCAAATAAAAGTTCACTTCATTAAATTTTAGACACAGTGAAACTGCTAGGCATTATGCTGAGAAGTATGCAGGAGTTGATCCATTTAGGCAACGCTGTATTAATGGCAACTTCCAAAGAAAGGTATAGATCTGGTGTGAGATAGTTCAGGACTGTTCTGTGTTAACTAAGCTCTGATTTCTATACACCCATTTTTTTTTCTCTCGCTCTTTTTTTTTTTTTTTTTTTTTTCCTTGAAAATAAAAAACTCTGACACCCACACAGTTCCTTTACAATAGCACTGGAAATAATTTGTTCTGTTTTGCACTGCTGGCTGCCATGCTGATTATTTCCTGTAGACTTTTTAATGCAACATATATTTTAATGAAATTAATGATTTAACCACGTTTCAGTTTGAATCAACTAACTGGAAAGAATTTAGTTCCCATGTCTGCTTTCCTTAGTCCTGGTGCATAAATGGATATTTGGATTTTTGCAGTTCAGTGGCAGAAACTTTGTATTCAACCATCTTTGGTCTCCATTTGAATGTTCATAAATTCTGGTAGTACATCATGGCCCTGACTGAGACCTGCCAAATGTTGTACAAATCAAGAGGCAGTCTCTGCTCTGAAGAATGTATAATCTAAAGAATGCTGTCAAACTGGATTTAATTCTCAATTTTCATTGGCTTTGTTTCAGTCTACTGTGCTATTAAAACCTGGTTTTGCTTGTAGAAGGTTACTTATCAGCTCATTCACCTCAGATTTAGTTTTAGGCAATGTATGTTTTTCATAAAAGCAAAGTTTCTGTAGTCAGGCTTGCAAAAGAATTAAAATGTGCCTCTTTTAAATGTTTCTGTTGCATGTGATTAGGGAGATTGTCTTGAAAATGGCATTCTCAGGCTCAAAACTGAGAAGAATCCAAAGTTTATTGACACCGACTGAGATAGTAGGACCTAACATGTGATTTTTGAATGTTTTATATTTATGGCACTGAAGAAAAGATACTTAATGAAAGCTTATACTGCTATTTTGAAAATGAGCTATGCTAGAAATCTAAAGAGTGAAATGTCATAAAAAAGGAATCCTGAGTAGTAAATTTAATTTAATTTGTTACCTATACATGTCACCACTGTTGTTAACTGAGTTGTTAAATCTCACAGTCTCATGGGAATTAGGGGGTCTGTGAAAATCCCCCCCATTCTGTGCATGCAGCTTTTGTGGATCTAGTAATGCTACACTTTCTTTTGGGAAAAAGCAGAAAGGTGACAAAACAGTAGGGACACATAATATGTAGGAATGGCTTCTCAAGAGGAATTAATATTTTGGGGGTTGAATTTTATGCCTGTGAAGTTCAGATTTATTTGGATTCCTGTCTAGCAGCATGATTACATGTCCTTGCATCTACCCTGTCTATTGTGAATGCAGCTTTGAAAGGAGGTGGTGTAAGGAGAGTTTTAAGCTTGCTTTGTGCCACTTGTTGCCATCTGAGGAAAAGGTTTTGCTCTACATGAGACTATATTTCAGAAAAAAAATCATACCTGTTTATAGGAACAAATAATGAAAATTAATATCAGCTCTAGTTGGATATCTAATATCTGCTCTGTTATTCCAAGAGTTATTTAACTTATAGGATTTGTGAAAATACAGCTCCCACGTGAAAATGTAGTTTCAAACTGTCAAGCTCCAAGGGGTGTTGCAGCAGATAAAGTATATACAATAGCAACATCTATGCTCAGTTGAGTTCAAGCTATGGACTGGCATTCTGCCCTTGGAGATACAATGAAGAACAAAAAAATCTTAATTAATTGCTTGCTATATAATATTACTGATGTTGACTTTTTACCAAAATTTCAGACATTTTTCATTTCTAGGGTCTACATGAACTGCATCTAAAACACTGTAATTCTTGTCTCCTATCCATGAATTGCCTTTATAAGGCACACAGCATTGTTATAAAGTTCAGAAGTTGCTCCCTGTGTATCACCTATTCAGCACAGGCAGCTCTAACAGCTTAGGTTAGCTCTGCAAGGATGGAAAATCAGTCACATAAAATTGTTCCAAGTTTTTGTACGGCACGTTTTTCCAGACAGATCTTTTCTAATTCACTAAGTAATTCAAGGCTTCAGGGGAGTGAGACACACTGCTTGCTATTAATGTGCTCTAGCACCACTTTCTAGACATTATAGACTTTCTAGACCTTCCAGACTTTCTAGACCTTTCCTGGGGAAGTTTATACGGCTTCTGGTCTGCTGGTGACAGGTGGGACAGAGGGGGAAAAGGATTTTGGGGCAGAGGTTAGCAGGGCTTCTTGACAGGGCTTTAAACTAGATTTGAAGGGGGAAGAGGTTGTAGCTGGGTTTGCAACAGTGGGATGGTGCTTTAGTATTAGAACTTCTCTGAAATGCCTGTACAGTAACGCACATAGTTTGGGGACCAAACAGGATGAACTAGAGATCTGTGTGCTATCTCAGGACCACAACCTCATTGCAGTCACTGAGACATAGTGGGATAGCTCACATGACTGGAACACTGTCATGGATGGCTATGTCCTTTTTAAGAAAGATAGGCTGGCAAGGTGAGATGGTGAAGTTGCTTTTTACGTGAAGAGCAACTGTAATGTATTGAGCCCTCCCTGGGGGGCAATGAACAGGGAGTTGAAAGCTTGTGGGTAAGGATTAAGGGGCAGACTGGTATGGGAGACATTGTTGTGGGTGTTTACTACAGGCCACCAGATCAGGATGAGGAAGCTGATGAGGCCTTCTGCAAGCAGCTGGAAGTAGCCTTGCTATCACAGGCTCTGGTTGTCATGGGGGCCTTCAATTACCCTGACATTTGGAAAACTACATGGTCAGGCATGCCCAGTCCAGTACATTCCTCCAGTGCACTGACAATAACTTCCTGACGCAGGTGGTGGAGGAGCTGACAAGGAGAGGAGTAGTGCTGGACCTTGTACTAATAAACAATAAACCAATAAACTGGTTGAGGATGTGAAATTAGGGGATACCCTTGGCTTCAGTGACCACAAGATGGTGGAGTTCAGAATCACATGTGGCAGGCACAGGGACACAAGCAAGATTTCTACCCTGGACTTCAGATGGGCTAACTTTGGGCTCTTCAGGGAACTGCTTGAAAATATCCCATGGGACAGGGCTCTAGACAGTAAGGGGGCCCAAGCAAGCTGGCTAATATTCAAGCGCCTTTTCCTCCAGGCTCAAGATTGGAGCATCCCAAAGAGTAAGAAATAAAGTTAAGAGAGCTAGGAAACCTGGATGGTTGGGCAGGGAGCTAATGAATAAAGTGGAAGAAGGAAGTATATAGAACATGGAAGGAGGGGCTGACCATTTGGAAAGAGTACAAAGGGGTTCTCAGAGGATGCAGGGATGCAACAAGGAAAGCTAAGGCCTCCTTAGAACTAAACCTGGTGAGGGAGGTCAAGAACAACAAGGAAGGCTTTTTCGAGTACATTGAAGGTAAAAGGAAGTCTAGAGGAAATGTGGGCCTGCTGCTGAACCAAGTGGGTGCTCTGGTGACCGAGGATAGAGAGAAGGTGGAGTTCTGAATGCCAGCCTTGCATCAGTCTTTACTGCTAAGGCCAGCTCCCAAGGGTTCCAGTCCTGTAAGACCACAGAGGAAGTCAGGAGGAAGGAAGATTTTGTCTCAGTTGAGGAGGATTGTGTTAGAGAGCAGTAAAGCAAACTGAACATCCACAAGTCCATGGGCCCTGATGGGATGCACCCATGAGTGCAGAGGGAGACGGCGGAGGTCATTGTTAGGCCACTCTCCATAATTTTCGAGAGGTCCCGGAGAACAGGAGAGGTGCTTGAGGACTGGAGGAAGGACAATGTCATCCTAATTTTCAAAAAGGGCAAGAAGGAGGACCTGGGTAACTATAGGCCTGTCAGCCTCACCTCCACTCCTGGAAAGGTGATGGAACAGCTTGTTCTTACCACCATCTCAAAGCATGTTGAGGAAAGGAGGCTTATCATGAGTAGTCAAATGGATTCAACAAAGAGAAGTCATGGCTGACTAATCTGACAACCTTTTATGATGGCACAACTAGATGGATAGGAGAGGGGATGGCAGTAGATGTGGTATATCTCGACTTCAGCAAAGCTTTCAGTAGTGTCTCCCATGGTATCCTCACAGCCAAGCTTAAGAAGTGTGGCTTGGATGGTTGTGTGGTGAGATGGATTGGAAACTGGCTGAAGGACAGAGACCAGAGTGTTGTGGTCAGTGCAGCAGAGTTTAGTTGGAGGCCTGTGGGTAGCGATGTTCCCCAGGTGTTGGTCCTGGGTCCAGTGCTGTTCAATATATTCATCAATGACCTGGACGAAGGCATAGAGTGTACCCTCAGCAAGTTTGCTGATGATACAAAACTGGGAGGAGTGGCTGACACTCCAGAAAACTATGCTGTCATCCAGTGTTACCTGCACAGGCTGGAGAGCTGGGCGGCGAGAAATTTAATGGAGTTCAACAAGGGCAAGTGTAATGTACTGCATCTGGGGAAGAAGAACCCCATGTATCAGTACAGGTTTGTGTCTGATCTGTTGGAGAGAAGCTCTGGGGCAAAAGATCTAGGAGTCATGGTAGACAAGAGGATGACCATGAGCCAAAAATACACCCTCATGGACAAGAA
>JANIJG010021680.1:29448-42215 GCA_024611175.1 Megaceryle torquata
AAAAGGTGTTACTGCAATTCCTTCAGAAAATATCTACCAGGATCTTTTAGTCACATTTTAGTCTGTTAATGAAATATTCAGTATTTCCACCAAGACAAAACACCTTGTTTGCTACTGTCAGATGTCCTAGTTCTCAACAGTATTTTGCCAGGACAGCTTGATACAAGAATGAATGCAAGATGATGGATTATTTCCACATGCTGTGATGGACCTCAGTAGGATCCCTTCACAGATTTTCAGTGCAACTCTGGGTGAGTTCCTTTGCTGCTTTTGTCTCATTGACATGGAGGTAGAAGTAATTCACAGGTACATCACCAGGCCAGTAGTTGTGGTCAGCAAGGTCCAAGTGGTAGGAAATACGGAGGTAAGTATCAGCAGTATTTACAAGCCCTCTCTCCCCACATTTGCAGTCAGATGATTTGTAGTTAGATGAAATGAATGGTTTAACTGTCCTGACTAGTTGGTGTGGATCTATTGTTTGTTACAAGAGGTGATACCTCTCTGAGTGGGAACTGCTATCTCTAAAATCCTCCTGACCTTTTACAACATGCTGCTGGCCTCTTACTTGGCAACCTGGTTCCATCTTCCCCATGTGTTTCTTCTCCTTCAAGGTATTTGGCCTCTCTCTGCGCTACTCTCTTGTCTATGCTCATATTAATTAATGTGTATGCTCTTTATTCATAGCGGTGGATAGGTTAACTAATTAATGCCTCTGAAGAAGTCAGATGTGGAAAACATTACAGAAGTACAGTCTTATGATGGCTTCAAGTCCATGCTGCTTATGTAGCAAAGTGGGAAAGGAACAGTATTCCTTGAGCTGTGCTTGGGCAGATGCTGGTCCTTCTCTGGTTTGTATATATCTGCTTTTTTTCTCTCACAAAGTAGAAGCTAGAGATTGAGGGTGACAGTTTTAGAAGACTAACTACAGGAAACTGTGTGTTAGTTTGGGACCAGTAATCCCACTTAATCATTTGGATGCCTTCAGCACTTTTTGCACTATGTTATTTTATAAAAGTCTTTTCCAGGTGTTACAGGCCAGGTTCTAGTTTTAAATGTTTGGCAAACGCAAGGGAGTTCTTACATCAGCTCTTGAAGATGCTTTATTTTATGAAGTTTAGGCATAGAGGAAGATTTCTTACGGAAGATTTGGACCAAGAAAGAGAACTGACCTGATGCAGTATCTAGCCAAAATAATGCTTTTCTTCATCACCCTTATGGTGCTGGAGCACTGAATGCTATCTTCAGACACACAGGAAGCACTCCCTGACCTTCCTAAACTGCAAGCAAACCTACACTGGAATGATATTAACTCATACACCACTACCTTTTTTCCAGGGCCCCACCCTGTGCCTGTAGCCATCTCTGGGTAGAAGGCAGCAGCTGGTTAATAGTGCAGAGGAACAGTACATGATTGTGTAGGACAGGAAGTTGCAATATCCACTTGCAAGAATGTAATTGCTTTTGAGCTGGAACCGGGCCAGAACAGTTGATTCCATCTGGTAGGAACAGCTGCAGCTGTGAAGGCAGCCAAAACCAAGCCTGCTGCACAGTGGGGAAGTAGAGGGATGGAGTTTGCCAGCAACCTTCTGAACCCAGAAGTGTGCAGGGGAGGACCTTGCTCAGATGCCTTATCCTCCCTGCTCCCCTGCATGGCCGGAAGGGAAACCTGCAGAGGAGCTAGCCAGAGATTGCAGCTAGCCCCAGGATGGGACTTCTGGTATTCAGAGGACTTTCTGGAGTTTTGCCTGGACTCCAGCTACCTGTACTGACTGCCTGTTGGTGTCCACCCTCCCATTCCCTTTTGTTCAGCTGCTTTAGATCACTGTTATTCTGCTCTTACCCCTTTGCCTACAGCTTTCTCCCTTTAATAGCTAAACGTTCTGAGCAATTCCCCTCCCCAATGCCAAGGATCTACTGTTTTGTCTTGTACTGCCCAAGGGCTTGTGTGTTTCCCGTCACTAGGTCTCTATTTGGACCACCATCTTCTTCTGTGGGGCCAGTCTCATGTTCTTTTGCTGTAGCACCTAGCACAAAGTGTCATTCTCCACTGATTCTTAAGGCAAAATGAGGGTTATAAATAACAAGGAACTTTGTTTTCATTGTAATAGTCTTGGGAAGCCAACTGGAGGTGAATCATGCTGACTTAAAAACACACCAAAATCTAACTCCATGGTCAAAAGATTTTGTTGTCTTTGATACTAGAATTCCCCTAGGATAGTAACTGACCACATAAATCCAACACACAGATTAAACACAACTGTTGAAACAGCTATTTATTTGAACTTAAAATCCCTATTTGAAAACCTTAACAGAAAAAAACATGGGACTGAAATGGGTATCATGCCACTCTGATACAACAGTGGCTTGATTTTGTGACTGGACTGTGAAACCACAGGTTTTGCACACTCAAAATTTTCCCAGTTTTTTTCCAGCTCACTTCAATTTTCCCAGGCTGGTTTTTCAAGTAATGTGTGTGACTTCTGAAAGTGTTAGAAAATTTGGCAGGTCTGCCAAAATGTTTAATGCTGTCTGCCATGTGCAAGCATGGAAAATAAAATGCTTTTCCCTTAGTAAAATCTACTCTATTGCCTTGGGGCTCCTTGTTGTCAGAACTGCTTCCCATCACCTTGCTATATGCTAGAGAAGGCTATGGTCACAGGATTGCTTCTCCTTCCCCATAGTGACAAGTCTTCAGTTAGCCCATGTAGCTTCTGTAAGACTAGGTCCTTTACCCTTTGGCTTTCCTCAAGTATCATGATGGGAAGATGGATATTTAATATTGTTTCTTAGTACTCAGAGTTTTTTAATTCACGATAGTCTTGATGAAAAATATTTTGGTCTTACCCAGCTACTTTAGTCTGGTTTAAATTAAAGGAGAGTTTAGGAAAGTGTGCCAGGAGAAGTATTTACAGCATCCAATATAGGCAACACAGTTAAATGTGTTTATAAAAGAGGTAGGCGAAGAAATTACAGGAAGAGAACACTTAATCTAATCACAGAAAGATCATATCTAGCAGGATCTTTTGGGTTTTAGCTGACTTGTCAATGCCCCCAAACCTTTGTCATGGTTTTTGCTGCCTTTTGTCTCTGCAGCTCTGGGAGTGCTCTTCAGGGCCAGCTCTGTCCTGGGGGAAAAAATCAGCTCTGTAGCAGCTCTCTCAAAGACTTTATTTCACTATCACTCTTCCTTTCATCCTCAGCTGGAGCCAGCTTTTTGCTATGTTCTCCCTGGGTTTGACACTGCTCAGATGGGAGCAGTAGTCTTAGTGTTCTCCCCTGGTGACAGAACTGACAGTGTTCATTTCTGTGTCTCAGTTTCCACCCACCATGCCTTTGTGTTTCCTGCCAACTTGTGTAGTAATAAACGTACTTGGTCTAAACCCATAAACAGCATCAGTGATGCTAGTGTCTAGCTCGTGACTAAGACTAGGCACAGTAATCAACCACATGGGAGAAACAAAGGTTATGAGGTGCTTAGCCACACCAAATCTAACCCTCAGAGGATGGTCTAACATTCACTTTTGCTCATATTAGAAATTAACAATTTTTTTCTTGCAAACCAGGTCTGTGGTTAGGTCTTTCAAAAATTATAGTCTCAATCTGAAGATAATTCCCAATTATTTTATATATGGACATCTGACAGCACAAGGCTGAGTAAGATATGAGACAATGCTATAGAAGAGGTTGTGTTTTATGGGGTTGACAGCTGATATAATTAGAAAGCTTTCCTTTCATAGTTCTGTGTCACCAAGTGATTCTATGACAAGCTTGCACATGGAGGTACAAAGCACTCGTGCAAGCATGCTGGCAATACTTGCTGCAGCATCCTTGGGATAAGGCATTGGATCACACTGTTTGGCTCCATCCATCAGAAATCTTCACTGAATATTATGAAAATCATCAAAAAGAGTGTTTATGACATTTCTTGATCCACTGTCCAGATCTGTGGTGAAATTTGGTAGTTTTTCTGTTAGTTGAATATGCCTAATCAATGTGAATAAATGTAAGAAATCAAGATAAAGAAACAGCTTGGTTAATATACATTTTTATATTATAGTATATTGCTTTAGAATATAGTAGGATATATTTTGGGAGGTATTGTATTTTTTCCAGTTTTTGAAGAGTTGGTTAAGATGTCCATCAATACTTCTTTGCTCAGATATCATTTTCCTATTTGCCATACAGTCTGATACCTCACTTGGGAGCTGGGACTGAGATTACATGGTGGAAAGATATGACCCCTTTTCCAAATGCAAGCATATAACCCTCTTGTCATCTACAGTGACTTTTAAATGTCAAATCTCTCTCAAAGTATATACTTGTTTTACAGCTGTTGACACTGACTGACTTCAGTTACTCATTTATAGAGGTGTGTAGAAATGATCTGATAATGCATTGTGTCTTGTTAGGAATATATGGCACCATGTTTTTGGAGATTTTTTTTTTTCCACAAACTGCAAATATACTGCTGTTCACAACATGCAACTGCAGACACTCCAGAGGAAATTCAGTATGGTGTTGAATTTACAAACATGAAGTCCAACTAGTGCTTCTCCAGAGGTTTGATTACCACCATTTCTGCAGCTCCACACACTGATGAGAGAGCAGCAGAGAATTTGAAGTCCATGACCACCTTCTGTCCATTTCTGATTGCATTACATAGGCAAGACACATTGGTGGGATCATGGAGGTAATTCAGATCACTTTTTTCCTTAGCTTTGGGTAGTCAGTAATTATGAAATTGAATCACAACTATTTACATACAAGTAAAAATGTAGTGGTAGAAGTTAATAACAGCAAATAATTTCTTTTAAGTTCATTCAACACCAAAGCTGAAACTCAGTTCAGCGTGCTTTGTGTATTTAGTTTCTGGGATCACTGTGACCTGCTATTTGTTAAATCTCATGTGACTGAATTATAGTTGGCTTGCCTTTTTTAAATGACTGAAAAAAGCACATATTAAATTGTGATCAATGGTAATATTTTGGAATTCACCCTACAATGGATACATACAAAGTTGTCTAGGTGGGTAGTAGAAAGCCTTCACAATCCATATTGTAGCTCTACAATGTAAGCTTTTAAATTATGCATTTATAAATGTTATTACAATCACTTTACAAACTATTTGTAGATTAATCATTATGTGCTGGAAAAATTTTTTCCAAAACATGAACCAGCTTGTTCTGGTGGGTACACAAAAGAGCAAGGAGGAGCAGCAGAGGATGTGGGGCATAAGACACTGAGACATTGTAGCCTGTTGTATTGTGAAGCCTCAGCCCCCAGGACACAGAGTGCATATGGACAGAAGAAACAATGGATAACTGAATTTGTTGTGAAATACGAACTATTTGGATATTACCTTATGAATTACTTTCTTGTGTGTACAATGGAAAATAATCTGATAGTGATATATTTGCTTTAAATAAGATCTGTTTTGATCCAGTCTTCCAGCAACATAGGATGGAGACAGCTTCAGAACATACTGTAATAATAAACACCTAAACCACATCTATTTACCTGAGAAAGACTTTCACTTCAAAAGACTCATAAATGTCTCATGGTTAAGTTTCTGAATTTTACAGAATCACAGGATCACAGAATATTCATGGTTGGAAAGGACCTCCTAGATCACCGAGTCCAACCATACCCATAACAAAAAAAGGAACATATTATTTACTGAACATATGTGCACAAAATACAATAAATTGGTATTCTAAGTGTGTTCTTTGTGTTTAGGCAGAATGTCATAAAATGCTATTTTAAGGTCTTATTGTTTGAGTAGAGTGATGCCACTGGTTGTTACCTCTCTGTGAACTTCTCTGATGGGATCCTCTGTGAGTATAATTAGCTAAGGACTGACTTTCCACAGTTTGCTAAGAAAAAGCAAGCCCAATATTAATTATTTATTATTTGCTATTCTCCAGTAAGTTTAAAACACATCAATTTTTCAGTAAAGTAAGTATTTTTTTGACAGTTTTATTCTGTGAAGGGCTCTTACAACACTTGAAACCTGTCCCCTGGCATCTCTTCCTTGCAATAGTTGCTACAGCTAGCAGAAATACAGTTAGAGGAATAAATCCATAAAAGGTACAGAGTGCCTGTAAACAGCTCCCATAGAGCAATAGGGTCCAAATTCACCAAGGGCAGTATTCAGATGGCTAAGTGGTTTGTCTAGCTCCATAACTGTGTGCAATCCAGAAAGAAAAATAGATGTTACCATCAGAAAAACAAAGTTTGATCAGATGTGGTGTCTGGGAAGGACAGAGAGGAGCTGGAAGCACTCCTCTGATGCTGCGCCTGCTCAGGCCTGAGTGTACGTGCATTTCATTCTCACAGTTCCCACTCCATGCTCCTTTTGCAGGGAGTTGGCTATGGCACAGCCCCATGGACCCTCTGCTCTTCTGGAGTACATATGAGAGTCACTGACTGTCAGGAGCTGGCCTGGTGTTCCTGGATGGGAGCAGAGCCAGGCAGTGGACCTTTAGACATAGTACCCTAATGACACTCTGTCAGTACATGACCTAGTGTGCTTGATGATGTGCATGTCCTCTGTCCAAATGAAAGTCATTGCCTGACCCTCTAATCTGTTCCAAAGGTTGAATCTCATGTGGCAGGTTTCTGATAACTCACTTTGATGCTGCTATTAAGGGATGGGGTAGTGGGAGGCCTGTAATGTGGTTATGCTGCCAAGGACTCAAGAGAGTTTACTTAATTAGAGATCTCCACCAAAATCACCGCAGTCAATGGAAGACTTGCATTGACTTTAGAACTTTTTAGATCAGGTTCCAAATGATTAATTCTGCATAAACAAAGTGTGTGTGGTAATGGGGGGGGAGAGTTTCCAAAGATTCAGGCCTGGAAGAATGACAAAATTTAGTCCTATAGCTGTCATACTAATTATAAACCGATTTACATGGTTGTATTGCCTCTAATTATCTTGTAATCTTCAGTGCTGTGTGACTATTAATATTTACATCCCATCTGGACATGGTAGTATGATTGCCCCGATCTACATTTCTGTGAGTATTGTCTCTTACAAGAAATGCCTTCTCAAGAGTGGAACAAAAAAACTCATATGGGAGAATAAAGCTCAGCCCCTAGGAGGAACTTGCAAATGCACTGCTGAAATGCCAGAGTCAAGTATGATATAAACTGCAAAAATGCTGACTGGGAGGGGACAGATGAAGAGTGAAAAGATGAGATAGAAGAAGATGAGAGAGAAGAGAAAGTCAAAGACCTTGAGTTCAGTTATGTTCATTTGCAGCTTTCAACTGAATGTTTTTAATACAGCAATATTTAGTTCTGTGCTGTTGAAACAGTGAGGGCATGGCTAGACAGAAGAAATACCAGTAAGCAGGACATTCATCAGGAAGAAGAGGGTATATTCATTGTCTACTCCCAACTTTATGCCTATATTTTATATTACACAATTGACATAGCTTTAATACTGTTTCTGTGTGCATTGCTTGACTTGTGGGATTCCTAGGAAGGAAAGCAAAGGTGCTTGCTTTTGCTGTTACTGAAAAAGAGGTTGTGTCAGCAGGCACTGAGCTCCTACCAGCATTCTGCCAGCAAGGGCTCTGCTCCTTCAGTGAACAAAGACAGTGCACCAAGTGCATATTTGTCTGTGTGCAAGGGGCAGTTGTTAGGATGTGCAGCAAAGCAGCAGGATTGAACGTAGCCTGAAGGATATGTTCATTATAGTCTGAGTTCTCATGTATAACTGAGCAGTGCAGCTCAAAGATGGACAAGAGAAACTCACTTCTCTCAGCCTTTCATGGAGCATGGGCCATATCAGAGTTAAAATGTGAGGCAGGATCTTCCATAAGTGAATGAGTAGATATCCAGCTGCCAACATCTACCTGAAACTTATACAGATGTAATCACTGTTTTTATATTAGAGAACTGATGTTGTGAGTTGTGTTATGGAGAGAAAATGTGGCACCTTGTATTGTCATTGCATCTAAAGGATCTGGAAAGGGAAGAGATATCCATACAGATGTGATGTTGCAGCTAAGACAATGCTACAGGAGCCAGGTTAACACAGCAAGCCTCTTGTGGAAATCAGGCAGCATTTCCTTCCAGAACAGGAATTCCAAAAGTTCAATTTTTCCTTTTGGCCGCTGGAGGCCAACAGAACTTTTTATGGGTGGTCTGCAAAGGGCTTTCAGCTGTGGATGTTTGTGATGGAACTAGAGAACATTAGGTTCACAGTCTCTTCCCCCCTTCCTGGGATTGGAGCCAATTAGATCTTGGAGCTGTCAGTCATCAGATAATGTCAGTCAACAATGCCCTGTATTATATATATGGACCCTGTATATAGTTTAACATATTTCCAATAAATAAAAATTAAAAATTTTCCATAAGTCCAAGGCTGACCTATCTGTCTGAGAATCCTTTAAAAGGAATATTCAGAAATCTTGGCATAGAGGGTTGGCCAGGGCAACTGCATGCTAAGGCAGAAAGGAAACCTTAGACTGAACACTGTCATGTGACAAAATACTTTTTTGGGGGGGCTACCAGGATAAAAAAGTTCTGAATGACCTATCTTGAAAATATGACAGACAGCAGTTATTTGACATGGTGGACTTGTTTTGTGGAACTTACTCTGTCAATTAGAAAATGCCTTTTTACTCTGTGTGTGTATTGCCCGGGATAGAGGACAAATGAAACAGATTTGCGATTGCAGTTCTATGTGTCATGTCAGGGAAAGCCCATTAGTGACATTTGTCCACAGTATTTCCTATCTCCTTAATGTTGCTGTGTCTTACTGCACACTTGCTCAGGTGTTTTGGTAAGGCTTCTCTGCATGGTTATCTTTGTGCCTGACTGATGACTTGGGGCCACAGTTTCATCATCGGGTGCTGCTGCTCTGAGTTAGCATATAAACCAATCTGTGACTGAGTGCACTCAGGTCCAGCAGTAGCCTAAGCACAGGACATTTTTCCATAGTATCAGTCAATGTAAAATGTCGAGAAGCAGGAGAGGTTTCATTCCTACACCTCCATCCCAAGGCAGGGAACACTTGACTAGAACTATTGGCTAGGGTCTTCCAACTTTTTGGTTAGCCCTTCTCAGCAGAGACACAGTGGCTTATGGAGTGCTTTGATTCATGGCTGAGAAGAACAGGGTCACTTCAGTTGCCTGTTGATTTGAAGCTGTTCCACGTTCTTCTGAAGTGGGCTGAGGGCTCACATAGCGGTTATTTCATCTTAGTTGGGAATGAGTAATGGACAGCTGGAACATAACTTAGACAGCTGAATTCTCTTGCAAGTGAGCCTGTGGTTTGCCACTGTGCATGAGCACCTTACAATTAACATATCAGTTAAACAGAGAACTTAGATACCCTTCACAGGCCTAGCAAGCTTTTGGTTCCCTGGAAGGTGACAACTTTCTGAGGTGCCTGAAAACATGACATGGCTCAAGGCAAGAGGCTTGAGTGGTGAATAGTCAGTGGGTCTGGTGCCTGGCCTTTTCCCAGGCCAGTGTGAATGTACCCTTATTAGTGGGGTTTGACAGGAACACAGCCCAGTCTTTGCTCTCTGGTCTGACTCCACAGACTCTCTATCATGAAAAGCTCAGATGCAGGAAAATTAACTAGGTAAAAGTGGTGAACAAGTGCTGACCTACCAGTGGGTAACCTTCTTGTATTTCCAGGTTCCTTTCTCTGTCCTGCTAGACACGCATACTTGTGACAAGAAAAATAAACTATTTGGATAGTCAGAATATAAGTAGATAATTCACACATTGCTATGTTTAAAGTTACAACATTGTTCAGGCCATGCAGACTCTGGTTGATGTGAGACATGGTCATGTTTCCCTTTGTTTCAGTTACAGCACATGGTATCCTAATTCTACAGTTAGAATTAGGAAGAGATCATGCTATGTTGGCCAGTGTACATGAAGTTTTATGCTGTAAATATTTCCAGTTGCAACAGTGAATGTCTCCCATGCCTTGTCCTCCTAACACTTGCAAACAATCTGGAAATACTTGCAGTAAAACTATGCCTGCCTAGTGCTGTCCTAAGCCACCTACAGACTCACTGTTGTGAATAAAACTCCAAGGCACAAGGGGTTGGGCACAGTGTGGAGAGAAATATTCATGGGCAAGGGATCCCCTCTTGAAGGTGGTCTGGGGGTGCCTTTCAAAATGTGGTGAAGGAATGTCACTTCTCTGCTTCCAAGTGCTTCACTGATGTTTTCTATCATTGGTAGGCAGATTCATTTTTACCCTAGAGGGTGGGCTTCCATTATTTTAATTATAACAGTTCATATGCTGCACAGACTTTTATTTTTAACATATGTTCCCTGGTATATCAGTCAGAATGAATTACAGTCCTCTAAAAAGTCATTTGACCCAGTACAGGATATTTCTTTTTATACTAGTTGTTTGGAAATGTTAACACTCAAATGATCATGAGTATCCTTTGAAGTGAACACTGGCCTGGAGATCAATTGCTGAAATTAACACCTTGGGTTTTTTTGCTTTCATCTGTCTGCTTGAGGTATCTCTAACACATGAGTTAATTGTTTTACAGCTCAGAGGTTATCTTTGACATCTAAAGGGGCAAAGCATTTCATTTTATCCTCTTCCCAGCTGTGGTGTGGAAGTAGAGAAGCATTTAGTCTAGAGAGTCTCCAAATTTTCCCTACCTGACAAATTGGATTACAGCAAGTTTGATTCAAACAACCAGGACAGATATTTTGGTCTTGTGCAGGCAATAAAACATGAATCAACCTCTGAAGCACCAAGGCTGCAGATTATTTGCCACGCGATATCACTAAGAGGTTCCACTTGAAGTTGATGTAAGGGAAAAACCCAGCAAGTTTGAGCGCCTCCCTATTAGATTGGCTAATATGAGGCACCAGCAAGGCTGCTATTTTCAGGCAACACCTTAAGCCCTGGAAATCAGATCATTTTATGGAGTCTCAAGGCACCTACAGTCATTAGTCACTTAAAAAAAATCCTGACTCTTGTTTGGATAAGGCTTAAAGGATACTGCAAGGTTATTTTCTTTCTTGCTGACTGCTCTCAGAATAGAATATGCTCCCGAGGAACTTAATCTTATGGAAAAGCAAGGCGTTTGCTGGGTTGCAGATTGTTGCTTAGACAATTCATACAAACCTTTTCAAGAAGCCAAGAAGGAATTTTACCTCCCCCCAAAATTTGTCTTCTTTTGTTAAGAATATTTCCAGATCTTGCCTGTGTTTGTACAAGAAGAGATAAGACACACATGCCTCATTCTGAAATACACATGAAGGAATTTGAGGTGTGCTTTATTTTCCAAATATATAACACAATATTCCACAAGATACATCCATTAAATCATGCTCTGAGATGATTGCAAGCTGTGAGCATCAAAAAGGTTAATCAAGGAACCTTTTTTTGGAATGCCACATGGGAACTGCATACAGCAGGTTTGTGAATGCATTGGAAAAGCTGACTTTGTGGCAAATACAAGGTATCTCCCCAAAACAGCAGCAGTAAAACCTCTTCAGTACACAAATGGATACATTCCTTATGATATGCCTGAACTGCTTGAGATAACAGAATATATGTCTCAATTTCTGTCAAGTTAGCAGTGTCAGAAAATCACAAGTCCTTCTCCGTGATGTCTGAAGTCCAGAATCAAACCTGTAGAGGCCATCAGAGAAAGGGTTGGCTTCACCTAGTCTGAGATAGCAGGAGGGAATGTAAATTACTCATCTACAGTAATATGAGAGGTTTTAGCTTTTTGCTAAAGCTTCTGGAGTTTACCAGTATTGCTAACAACCACTTTAGTTTTTCTGTGGCTGTGATGCATTGTGTACTTGGCAACTGTTAAGGAAAAAGGGCTCACAACTCACGTGGAAGCTCTTGTGAAGGGCTCTGGTAGAAGAAGAGACTTTCAACTATGCACTAACACTGAGAGTTCAGGAGTGGAATTTTGCAGACCTGCTTGCCTTCTCTGTTTGCTGGACTTTGTCACTGGAGGAATAAGGTTGTACTGATGTGAAAAAAGAGTCCTGAACTGATGTTGATTTGGCCAGCTTGGGCAAAGCCAGAAGCTTAAAATTCTGCTCCAGGATGTGTAATTATTCGTTGGAACTAATTTCCTCAAATTGTCATAGATTTAAAAATAAAGTTCATGATCTGAAATGATTGTACAGTTTATAGAATTTTAAAACAGTAATGTCTCAGGTGTCAATAAAGTGCTGGGCTTTAGATAGATAAGGAAGAAGCTTTTCCTGTGATTAAGCCTCTGTAGAATGGATTTCTTGCACTCAAAAGGTGAGTCTGGTCACTACTGGAAGCAAGATGGGAGCAGGATGATTCAAAGAGGCAAAACCTTTCCCCATGTGTTGAACTGCTGTATTCATATGCAGGCTATACAAGAGTAGTTGTGGTTTGGCTTCATTGTACAAAACCTTTGCACAGGACCCAGCTAGCTAACACCAGGCCAAAGCCCCCCGAATCTTTAATTCAGCAGTCTCCAAAAAACAAGGGAAATTATTCTTGAGTTCCAAACTTTCTGAACTGCCCTTTGATTCTTAATTGATTTTGGTGGGACTAAAACTAGGCAAACACTCAAAAATTTTACTGAATAAGGATCTGAGGAATGTTAAACTATCAACTGGTTCTAATTTAAATTACTGTTGTAATTAGTCACTAAGTTAATTTTGGCATGTCTAAAAGGTATTCTCACTCAAAGTCAGCTTTTTCTTTCTTCTGACTGGCCTCTGTTTCTCAGTCCTCCTCCACAATTTAATCTGTTCTTCAAACAGCA
>JANIJG010021682.1:0-12625 GCA_024611175.1 Megaceryle torquata
AATAAAATAAAATAAAATAAAATAAAATAAAATAAAATAAAATAAAATAAAATAAAATAAAATAAAATAAAATAATAATTAAAAAATTACATTAACCTGGCAACCAGTGTCTGATTCAACTTCTAGTTATATGTCTCTGTGAGAGGGCAAGGACTAATTACACCCATCAGTCACCTGTTAATTCATTAACTAATTTCCTTGCTACAGAGATGATACATTACCTTATGATGAGACTACTGAACCAGGAAAGGCTTTGTTTTTTCTGTCCATGTACCCAGGTAATTAAGTATCTGAGGGCAGTTAACATTTTATCTGGATGTCTGCCTGGCAAGGTTGAATCATCTGAGAAAGACAGTAGTGCAAAAGGCAGGCAGACCTACATACATTGTACTCTTTGAGAGCAGGGAAAAGAAAACCAAATGAAAACATTCACATGTTGCAGCATGTGCAGCAGAAGAAGCCAAACTAACTCTGTCACTCTCTGTGAGTTGAAGATTGCTGTAGGAATAAGCAGATATCCAGGGCAGAGGATTAACTCAGGTCAGGCTGGAGATAGAAAGGGGAGAAAGTGGCCCAGATAAAGACAGGAGGGATTTAGAAGACAACTGTTGCACAAGCTAGTGACCACGGCATTAGCTTTTCAGCATTTTAATATCAGAAGCAAACTGATTTGTCTGAGCTGAACATTTGCAGCAATTGGGAACTGCCAGGGAAGTGCTAGAAAAGCATCTCCTGGGGCTAGTCATCTCCAGCCTCACCTGGGATCTCAGCAGGGCTGATTTCCTTACTTTGCAGGAGAGAGAAATAGAGCTGAGAGCCTGCCAAACACAGAGGGAAAGTCATCCCCAAGGCTGGTAGTGACAAGAATATATGGAAAACTTGCACAGGAGAAGCAGTATTATGGATTATTCAGATTTTTCCTGGGAGAAAATACACCTTCACAAATAACTTTAAATCCTTCTGCACAAATGAATGATACACAGTGAAGGAACTGCCTCTATCACTTCCTAAGCTCACTAATTAGATTTTATTTAAGCAAATCAGTACTGGCCAGGGAAGTCTTGGGACACAGTAAGGCACACACATACTCTCATGGTTGTTTGTAAGTATCTTTGTAACAGACAAATACAGTCCCTCCTGTACCCAAGTATCTCAGAGATGCATAGTCTACAGGTCATGATGAAGACAGCAGGAGCAGCTGTGGAAGAGCAAGGCAACCAGCCCACTACAAAGGCCAGACTATTTTCTTAGAGGATGTAAAGCTACATGGCTCAGTAAACTACCACACCTGCAAAGAAGGAAATCTCCATAAACACGTCTGCCCCTAAAAGCCTTTTGTTCTAATAGAGATCCAGACTCCAGAGTCCCACAGCCCTTTCCTCTTGGGCATCCCCAGCAACTCTTTCTCCCAAACACTCTTTCTCTGGACAGGCTTCTTGAGGTGCTTTTCTAGGAGGGGCTTATCAAGAGACCTACACCTGGATAAATGCCTGCCTGGTGTAAAGTGAGCTTTGCTGGTCCTGCAAACCAGGCACTTTTGGCAAACTCCAATCCTTGTTCAGAAAACTTCTGTTCCATCCTGTAAGGACACATCAGGCTACATCTGTTGTTCGGTGCTGAATACATTTTCTGTTTTACTGTCCTTAAAGCCAAACCACCTTTGAAAGCTTAGCAGCCTGGAAGTAAGGATGAGAACATACACTAAATGGCTATGAAAACACCCTGAAGTGACATGTTTTTCCTCCACGCTGAGAGATACATAAGCAGCCCAAAGCCCTGGTTAAACTTTGTGCTTTTGATGATTGCTGTTATCAAAAGGCAGGACAAGGAAGACCATGCAAGGCATGGTTATTCAGCAGATAAACCTATGAGAACTCTAGTAGACACACTTCCCTTTGACTGCAAAACAAATCTGAGAAGCAGGACAAGCATGCTGAGCGGAGTAGCCCTATGAAAAGGAGGCAAAGCATATCCAAGATAATAATAAAGTCTGCTATTCCATGCCCACTGTGCCAGTAGCTCTGCAGGGTTCTGTACTGTCAGGCTAACTGCAGAAAGTTGGGCACCCTGTAGCATCCCAAAGCACTTGGAGACCAGCTAGGTGAGGGGTTCTTTGTTTCTGTTGGGAATCAGAGCTGCTTCCCTGTGTCTTCTACATGAAAGTGTTTGAATCCATGGTCTGTTCTGTACAGTCACTACATAAGCTCTCTCAGGCAGCATTTGTGTCTTTTTGTCATGTAGTAGCTTTTGTCCAAGACCTGCCCTGCCTTCATTTTCAGCCTAAGCTAAGCTACACAATACCAATACACCAAAAGAACAGCACTTGCAGTGCCATTCCACCATTGTTTTGTAGTGGCAGCAAATATAACAAAAGCTTTCCAACTACTGCATGCTATGTGGTACCGGAAATCATCTTATTTTGACCAGCTACCTAGAATAAAAAGCTTGTGCTTTTGGTAAGCAGTCTGATTGTCCCCAGCAAAATAATAAGTATTAACTATTATTTTAACTTCTGTTGTCAATCAGTTGTGATAAATGCAGGAGGTCTATATCTGCAAAGACACAAAAAAGAGCCATTATTGTCTGGACCATATAATGCAGTCCAATGGTTTTGCACTTAGCTTAGAATCTACTCCATAAAGTTTATATTTATTTACACCAAGAGTCTGGGTTTTCTAAAAGAAATAGAAACTCTTCCAGCTCTTATCAAACTATACTTGAGTCTCATCCCCTTTTATATTCTTTTCATTTTCCCTCCCAATTTTTGTTCAAAGGACGAGAAAAATCAAGTGTTGATCACAAATGCTTGGCTGGTAAGTAACCTGTGTCAATCAAAAAAAAACTTTCTAAAAGCAAACTACTAAAAGTGATTTCTTAGCTGAAAAGAAAGATTGCTGTCTTTTAACTTGTCAATAATGTGAAACAATCAGGCACTTTTAGTCCTTTGAAATTTCCCTAGTGTTCCTTTTAGCATTGAAGATGAAATACAGGAGACTAATCCTTTGGGCAGGCCTGATGACCTTTGGAGGGTGAAATCATCTTCATTGTTAGGCTGTGGAGGTAGGGATCTAGTGAAAAAAGTCCAAAGTTAGGGTTCTACTGTAGCTGAAAAAGAAATTCTTCAAGGGTCTCATGGCCTTCTCTGAGGCCAGTGATGGGAGCTTGTGAAGGAGACAGACATCTGGTAAGACCCAGGCACCCTGCATTCATGGCTACTGGGAAAATCCTTATGTCTGTCTGAAATGGGGATCCAGGAATTCCCCTGTGGAAGGCAGGTCAGAAAGACCCTAAGTACTTGGCCTGGAACAGAGAAGTGATGCAGCCACACTGGACAATGTGGAGACTGCTCAGGCTGAGTGGTGGAGTGGCCAGGGACCACAGGCAGCCCCACACTGCATTGCTGCTGGCAGTGCCCAGGCACCTCAAAGGAAACTTTCCCTGTGCTTTACACGTCATCCATAGATGTCGCTCCTCCCTTTTCCTGTTCCAGCTGAATGAACGGCACTGGTCATGCAGGATAAGCAAATCTGATCTTCACTGAGGGCTCTGAGGGAGGGAATTTCCTATCAGGTCTGATACCGGCTCTGTATGGTGAAAAATACGGTCTTAAGGTGCATGAACCAATCTCTCTTGGCTTGCACTCAGCAAAAATGCAGCTCTGGAGGGATAAACCCGTGGGAGACTTGAATGACTGAACTATTTCTGTTCTGACTTTAGCAACCAAATGCTATCTTATGTTAAAGGGTGGAACTGATCAGGCTGTTTCTTCCTCAGCTACCTGCTGGGATTTGCAGCAGAAATGTATTGTTTTCTATTGCAAAAACTAACCTAGACCAACCTATAGGACTACAGGATTGTTAAGGCAGAGCCTGTGGGTGACCTGTCCCTTTCAGAGGTGTTCTTCAGTGATAGCAACGGTAACTTGCAGGAATCCCATAGAGCTTTTCTCTAAGTCACAAGGTTCAACACCCAAGCTATGGCTGCACCTTTGTGTTGAGGTGGAGAAGAGGGGATCAGAAACAACCCCTTAGGATATAAATTTCACTTGCCTACCTCTCATAGCAAGATGATTTTTAAAATAAGCATTTGGCCTTTGAAACAGATTAAATTATTTCCACCAAAGAGAGATTCTTAGATCATGGTCCACATACCACTGGCAATAGCCAAGTCATTCAAAACACCTCAGCTCAGAAACAGTGTGCTTTATGGAGGTGCCTAGTGCCAGTGTTTCTGCCAGCCCCCTAGAAAAGTTTTTGAATACCTCACTTTAGGCCAAAAGGTAGAGAGGTTGGACAGTAAATTCAAATACAGCTCAGAGCATTCAACTGTCACACTATGGATTCCTCAGTTAATATGCCAACCTTTCTTAATAGTTAAAGCCAAGTATTAAACTCTTGTACTACTGCTGTTGTTACTGACAAAATCCATTCTGTTCTCATAATACTCCAGACAACTTAGAAAACTCTCACCTGCCATATAATCTGATGTATGTATTTGCCAACAGTACTGGGTTGATGTTTACCTGTCTTGGAATCAGTATGAATACCCAGGGGTGCAGAACTTGCAATTTCCAGCCAACCAGATTTGGGTACCAGACATTCTTCTTTATAACAGGTAAGAAGATGCACAATAGCTGGTGGGACCCTAGAACTAGAACATTAGATGATGGGCATCAGGCGTGCTTCGCTGATATTCTGGTCCTCTTGCCATCTGGGGATTTGGCTTTTAATCTTGAAACAGTAATAGTAAAAGCAAATAAGTGATATATAGATATAGATATAGATAATAGATTCTTCTAGTAGCCAATCTAAGTCTTTCTTGCTGTAGTTTTGCATGTCTCCCTTACATCTTCCCAGTGAACACAGTAAGAAAACAATCCATATTCTCCTTATAATTACCATGGCTCTCCAAAAAATATCAACATGTCTCTGTCATAGTGTTTCTGATGGCATCACTCATCTTTTATAATCTTTCCATCATTCCTCTTCCCCTCTGAACACTCTTTTTTTCCTTCTCCAGAGCTTAATCCATCTCTTTAACCAGCACCTTTACAGTGCTGAATGGAGTGGAGACTTTCTAGACAGATGTCTCCTTAATGCTTACCAGGAGAAGGGGATTTTGGTTTTGCTCTGACTAACATCTTAATTTTAAACTTATTTTTTGATCTATGACAAACCTCACATGTTGTACTTCAGCCTTGCTGTCTTACTAGATTTTCATTGATCTGTCTTCTGCGGACAGTTTTAAGGGTAATACTTTCTAATGATCCAGACTGAATGTCATTCTGTTGGTTTCCTCAGTTCACCAAGATACATTTTCCATTCCAAGCCATTGATACAAGATATCCAAAGGAGGCTTGGAGTGACCTGGATTGTTCAAGTGTTCTTCTTTACACCTCATAGAATTTTTATTCCTTTCCAATCTCTAAAAAGCAGACATATAGCCTGGTCTGTATTAGTAGAGTTTGTTTATAAGAACATGATGCAGGCTTTCTGAAGTTCATATATATAACCTGCCTACTCTTAATCAGTCAGTAAGAAAATTAGATTGATTTGACATAGCTGGCCCTTGACAAATCTGTGCCAGCTGTTTTTTACCTCATTATCTTTGAAGTCAGGTTGTTGTGTCAATAATTTGACCTTTAAAAAAAATAATCAGAATTCTCCTTGTTCTTCCCTAATTCACCAAGCCTTTCCCCCTTCTCCATGAGATCTCACAGATAATTGTTAATGCTTGACAGGGTATTTCGCCCAGTGCCGTCAGTTCTCAAGAGTAAATTTCATCATCCCTGCCAACTGGAGTCTTGTCTTATCTACACTTCTTTAACCTGTTCCTCCCCTATTCTACTCCGGACTCCTGCCACCATGCAAGAATTAATTGTGGGGAGCTACAGTTTGTGAAGAGTGAATCACAAAGGGTGCAGACTACCGTAGCTCTCTGCACCCTGTTGTTTCCTGTTTCCTTACCTTCCACAGCAAGTAATGGATCTATACAGTCCTTTGTCTTTTCTTTGTTTCCTATAATTTATAAAAAGCTTTATTGCTGCTTTTTATGTCTTTTGATAGTTACCACTCATTCTGCACTTAGCCTTTTCAATTTTATCCCCTTTGTTCTGTGCTTGTGACAACAATGAGGACTAAGGACTCAAACATTAATAAAGGTCACAGGAGGAATATGGGGTCTGAATTCCACAGCTGGTTGTGAGACAGCTTGTATAAGATGGTGTAGTCATGCAACATAGACCTGCACATACCCATGACAGGAAAGGCCTACAGCATGAGCCAGTGGAACCAACCCCATGTAGTTAATCTCTTCCCAAATGACCCTCTGGAGCAAGACCTCAGGACTGCTTCCTTAAGGAATTCTAGTCCTTGTCTGCCTTAATGTGCTTATTTTTCTCAGAATTACTGGAACCCTAAATAAATTGTCTTTTATTTTTGTCCCTTTCACCTAATGTCTGCTCTTAGAGTCTCAAAGAATTTCCCCCTACAAGACCCAACTCTCCCCAATGCCTTCTTCCATTGCTTGAAGTAAACCCTTGGCCCCTCTGCATTCCTAAGACACTGCAAAGTTGTTACCTTAGGCTACCATTACTCTTAAAACAGATATTTGGGTAACAGGTAACGTGATTTACACTGTGAGCTACCTGATTCTGACAGAAGCCCCAGAAAAGCCTCATAGTCTGTCCAGTCTTTGGATACAGCTACTGTGACACTTTTGCTACTTTCACTTCTGCCTTTGCTCTGAGACATCCAACAGTTCTGCCTCTACCTTCACTGAGGACATAGCTCCTCCCCCACCTCCCGATCAGCTGCAAAAGACATCACAGTCCCCTGAATAATCCAGGGCTCTGCTCCTGTCTCTAACCTAGATCACCCACCTGTGACATCAGAATACCCTGCAAAACCCAGAACTCTACTTCTGTCCCATCTCCAGATCATCCAACTGTGACATCACAACCCAAAGCACAGTCCAGGACTCTGCTCCTATCCACCTCAAGATCATTCAACTCTGACATTAGAATTCCCTCCATAAACCAGGGTTCTGATCCAGTTCCACCTCCAGATCATCCACCTGTGTCGTCACAATACCAGCACAATCCAGGTCTCTGCTCCTGTCCCATCTCCATAATATACAACTGTGATATCAGAACCCCTTGCACATCCCATGGCTCTGCTCCTCTGCCACCTATAGATCATCCAAATCTGATGTCACAATCTCCTGCACAAACCAGGGCTCTGCTCCAGTCCCACCTTCAGATCATTTGCCTAGGATATCACAATCCCCTAAACAATCCAGTGCTCTACTCCTGTCCCATCTCCAGATCATTGACATGTGACATCAGAATACCCTGCAAAACCCATGGATCTGATCCTCTCCAACCTCCAGATCATCCACCTGTGACATCACAAGAGCTGCACAACCCAGGGCTCTGCTCCTGTCTCACTTCCAGAAGACCTACCCCTGACATCACAACACGAGGCCTCTGCTCCTGTCCCACCTACAGATCATCCACCTGTGACATCACAATCCCCTGCACAAATCAGGGCTCTGCTCCTACCCCACCTCCAGATCATCTGCAAATGACCTCACAATCCGCTGAATAACCCAGGGCTCTGCTCCTGTCTCTAATCCAGATCATCCATCTCTGAAATCACAAGCCCTGCAGAGCCCAAGGCTCTGCTCCTTTATCTAATTGAGATCATCCATCTTTCTTCTCATAACCCCAGGGCTCTGCTCCTGTCCCACCTCCACATCATTCACCTGTGACATAATCATCCCCTGTACAACCCAGATCTCTGCTCTTTTCCCTTCTCCATATTAACCACCTGTGACTTCAGAAGCCAATGCACAAACCAGGGCCCTTCTCCAGTCCAATCTCAAGGTCATCTATATCTGACATCCAGGGCTCTGCTCCAGTCCCAACTCCTGATCATCCCCAAAGGGTGTCACTATCCCCTGCAGAACAAGGGGCTGTGCCACTTCTCTAATCCAGATCATCCAACTGTGACATCACAATCCAATGCATAACCTATGCATTGGATTTACCTATGACTCAGAGCTGGGATTCACATAAGCTGATATTATAGGGAGCACACAGAAATAAACATGCATAATTTACCTGCAAACAGGTAGGCTAAGTGTGGTGTTGGAGATAATTTTCCAGTGAAGCAAAAGTTGCCCATCCTTCCCCATAGTGCCTCTAAACTGGCCAGCACACAGTAAGGTGAAGGCTGCAAAGCCACAGGCCCACAGTAATTAGGGTTGGCAGGGATTACCTCTGTGCTTTTCCACAAGCTGCCATGATGCAGGCGGCACAGATCATCTTCCTCATTTTCCAAGCCCTCCATGCTGCCACATGAAATAATGATGGTGGACTAGACACATCCAGGGTAAAATTCAAAGCCCAGGTTAACATCTAGAAGATAAAGGCCTACACCAAGTAAAGTTTAGCATAACAATGTGTTTTCAATGGACTGTGGGTCTATTGCAGGGCCTGACAAGAAAGTCCTTGTCACAGTGCTTCCAGCCACAGTATGTGGACATCTATGCTCCTGTCAAATCCTGCAGCACTGCCTGTGATTTCCTGTGACCAGCCAACACTAGGAGACAGGCTGGGCTGCTTATGGGTGGCCAGAGTGTCCTGGGACACCTCAAGAATGCAGTGGAAGAGCAGGGGTTCCTCACTGGTGCCTCAGGAAGGGCATTTGTTCCAATCACAGCAACACCTTTCACCTGTGCTACTTGTTTGGTTAACTCATGACTACATCATACAGACTTTTGGAGAAGAAAGCTCCTAACAATCAATCAGACAAAGAAAGGCAGAGATTAATTGCACCTTACACATGCTTGATTCTGGCTGATTTCTGTCCACAGGCATTTTGAAGAGTACGTTACATTGATGTCCTCTGGTTCCCCTTTGATGTGCAGAAGTGTGATTTGAAGTTTGGCTCCTGGACTCGCAGTGGATGGTTGATTGATCTGCAGATGCTTGAGGCTGATATTTCCAACTACATCTCAAATGGAGAATGGGATTTAGTGGGTAAATTGGCTAGCTTAAAAAGTCAAAGGTGTATCCCAAATATATAGAAATGATCAATCCCAATGGGACATGAAATACAGATATTAAAAGTTTCTATATGTAAGAGGCAGGAAAAAAATATCACAGATCAGAGACAAACTTTTAGCTGTATTCATTGAGCTGTGTTTGAGAATAATGTGTTCTGACGCAGTTGTTTGCAATTGAGTACCTAAATGAAACCTACTGTTGCTGGTGCATATAAGCAGTGTCAGCACTAGGCCTAGATGTGTGTCATGTAGATGCATGGAATGCTAGTGTCACATATACTCTGACATGTCAGTAAAAAATTGTTTGGTGTGAAAAACACTGTTTCAGCAAAACTGGAATGAGTTCTTCCAGTTCCCCTGATGTTCCTTGTGCTGCTGCAGTCCCTGCCACACAGCATCTCAGTCTGCTGCAGGTGGGTCACCACAGCCAATCCTGCAGTACAGCTAGCTATATTGGCCATCTGTGCCTCAACCTTCAGATATGACAAACTTTAAGCTTAACTTGACAACCTTTTTGAAAATTTAGCCATATCCCATTTGTTTTTCCTGACAAAGCAAAACAAATGTTTATAAGAGAATGACATAAAAATAAAAGCCAGTGGCACTTGTCACACAGAAAATCTGCTGCATGGGCTAGTGAACATGACATCAGCTGTTTGGCACTGTTTTCTGGATGCAGGAAAGCAGAATGCATTTTTTGCTGAGTTATCTTTGGCCACTGCTTGCAAACCTTTCCTTGTTAGGGTTGGGATGTTCAGAACAGTTTTGACCAGGACCAGAGCTTTCTTGGCTAAGCCATGGTCTAACGACTTAGAAAATATGAAAATAAACCCTAGAAAACACAGAGGTGAACTAGGAACAGCAGACATCTGGCAATGTGCCACAGATGTTGCTGAATACACTGACTAAGAGTTAATTACCTCAGCTCATTTAATCCTGTAATGATGCATTTCAGGTTTCAAACAACATTGAGTTGAGGCAGGTTGTCCTTTGTCCCCTTTAATCTATTCATCTATGTGTGTGTCTTTTGGCGACAAGTTTTAGAAAATGAGTTTTGCCTGGAACTGATTTAGGAGCATCTTTTTTCCCTTATCAATTGCCAGAGAACACTTTGAAGCATTCTTCAGCACAAAAAGTGTGTCAGTGGTGTCACTTAAACTGGCTCTTAAACCATCAGTTCTTGGCCCATTCCTATGGGACCTGGGAGATCTGTAGTTCTCCCCACTGCTCTGATCTCCCTCTCTGTAGGTATCCCAGAACAGAGGAATGAGATGTACTATGAATGCTGTAAAGAGCCATACCCAGATGTGACGTACACCATCACCATGCACCGATGCACCTTCTACTACGGCTTGAACCTACTCATTCCCTGTGTTCTTATATCTGGCTTGGCACTGCTTGTTTTCCTTTTGCCAGCCGATTCAGGGGACAAGATTTCTTTAGGTAAGTGCTAAAGGTTTAATTTCTTTTGTAAGCATTTCCTATAAAATGTAAAATAAGTACCTCATGGTGCTTGATGAATAAAGATTTCCCCCTAGGAACAATAGAAGCACTTGTTTGGTTGCAGAAACCAGGGAAACAGCTTTCAATATGTTATTCACACATCCTGTGCTAAACACTTCTAAAATATTTTGGATTTTACCCTTGGATGAAGCAGAACTTGTTGCTGGCACAAGCAACAGCAAGAGTACTCTGTCATCCCTGCTATTCTGTTCTTCAGTAGGTCTCAGTGCATTTCATATCTGATTAACTGTTTTTCAGATAGAGGTTTGTGAGCAGCAGCAGGAGCTGGGCATTGGATTTTCACCTTTCAAGTTCAGCTCCCAGACCACCAAGTCAGTAGTCCCATATGAACACAAAGCAGTCACAGCCAAGGAGGGCTAAATGAGATTTACTCCTCTGTGTGTTGATAAAGAGGGGAGAGGTGCCTCCAAGAAACAACAGAGTAGAGCTGCAAATATACAAGACTGTCCCAGGCAAGACCTGAAGAGTTAACTGTGCACAATTCCAATCAAGACAGAAAACTTTAAATCATCTGAAGTGCCATCAGTAGTAGTAGAACAATCAGAGATTTGAGCAACCTGTCTTACAAGAATTAAAACACAGGCTATGGGGAATGCTATCTATGAGAGGTAGGATGAAGACAAAGAAGAGTTATTTGAGCTGAAGTACAACGTTGACACAAAAATAGGAGATAATGTTCATGGACTCACCTTGTGATTTCTAAGTACCATGGCAGTTGAGTTTAGCAACAGTCTTTCAAGACAGAACAAAAAGCTTCTTTTAAAAGAAGATGCAGATCTTTAAAGGGTATTTTATAACATGCAATAGCCAAAAACTACGGTCATGTCTCTAAGTCTCTCCTAGTCTTTAATAGACATCTGGTCTTCGTTTGTGCTATGTTTTGTAAAAGCAATGTAGTTTACTAGTTCTGCAAGCTTCATTTCACTCAGCAGGGAAGATTTCTCAATTACTTGCATAGAAGCAAGTGTTTGGGTATAATGGAGAAAAATGAAAAGAAAGATAAAGATGCATCCATAAACCCTCTCACTCTGTGGAAGTTCTCATCTACAATGACAGACATGAAGTCATGGTTTTGGCTTTTGTACATCAGAACAAGTTTATATTTAACAGCAAACACATCAGAGGAGCACCTGCAGAGTTCACATTCCTCATCCTTCCTCTCCACATAAACTCCCTGCAGGTATCACTGTCCTACTTTCCCTGACTGTATTCATGCTGCTTGTGGCTGAGATCATGCCCGCAACCTCTGACTCAGTCCCAGTAATAGGTAAGTTGATTTTCTCTCCACTCTGCACAATATATGATGCTTCTGAAGAGTTGTTCAAAGCCTATTTGAGGACTGACTCTTTGTTACGATAGTTTTGTTTTTCAGCAATGTGAGGAGTAAATCTCTGTCTAGGCTTTACTGTTTGCATGTGTTAAAAGAGCCTACAAAAAAGCTTTGGAAATATCAGATAAGCTGGTAATAGCATGGATTGAGGGGACACAAAATCAACACACAACAGGGAGGTTTGAGTGAACAAAGCACAAAGCCAACACAACCAGTGTACAGGCATGAGTGGGATACTGAAACAGTACTCAGCCCTGACTCTGGATTCATTGAGTCTGTCCACAAAGTCCCTTCTACAGCACTTTGGACAAAGCTGTGTGAAGATCTCAGTGCTGCTGGATGGAGAAAATTCATCTTTCTTCTGCATCACCTGCCCTCTGCTGTTATGCATTTCTTATGTACTTATACCCTTCTCATCCTCCTCTACCCCAAAAGCAACTCAGAATACTACAGTCAACATTCATATATACCACTGGAGCTTTTTTAATGTTATGAAAACTATAGGATAAATTATCATCTTGGGAACATGGTCCAGACAGGCATTATTACATATGCTATTTGCATTGGACCATCCCTTTACATTGATCTCATGGGGCCTCAGTTTCATCAGCTGTGGAGTGGAGAAAACATTATTCCATGACCCCAAAACAGAGTAGAGAAAATAAATCTGTTTAGCTTACAAAATAAAGAAGAATGAAAATC
>JANIJG010021684.1:1604-14681 GCA_024611175.1 Megaceryle torquata
AAGCCTTGGATGTTTCAGTTCATTTAATTTGTTTTCCTCTTTGGTTGAGTTCTTTTTTTTTGACCTTCAAGTGCCATCACAGGGAACAAGCAAAAAAGCCACAGAACACTAATTAGAACACTCCAACCACTCTTAGTAGCTCTTAATAAACAGTCTTTCTTGTACTGTATGAATCAGCACCACTGTATGAAAAAATCCTTTAGTTTTCAGGCAATATTCCATCACTTTATGCAGATTTCTCACAATGTCCTTGCCAAAAAAAGAAAACCAAAAAACAACCAACCAAACAAACAAAAACCTTACCATCACCTCTGCCAAAATTCAACACACTGTTAGGGTTACTTAGTTACTTAAAGTAAGATTAATGAGGTACTCACTTCAGTTTAGTTTTTACTCAGTGTAGACTAAATCCAGAACTATGGGATCTGTGGTGGTGTTTGTTTTTAATGCTGTAGGCACTATCAGGATTTACTGTTCATATTTGAGAAAAAAACCAAACAACACCACACCACACCAAACAAGCCACAACAACAAAAAAAACCAAACCAAAACAAAACCAAAACAAACAAAAAAACCCAAACACAAACCACCACACAAAACACAAAACCCACAAAGGTACTCTGGATAACTTTTCCTCTGGAAATGTAAAAAAAATAACACTTTGCCCCAATCATCTGAGCACTTACATTAGAAAGGACAAACAGTAAAATATTTATTTGCAAAAATTAGCGAACATTACTTCTAGCCTGAGTGAGGTCTAAAATACTCATTAAAGGTCTTAGCATGCTTTGAAAGACTCAATTTCCCATTAAAGGTACAATATTGACCCCAGCACACATTTTTTCTCCTAAGCTCACCTACAAGTCTGAATCAATTCCTCAATTGTCTGATACTTTGAAGCAAGTGGCTTTTTGAAACTATCAGGATACAAAAGGTCCCCTTGAATGAAAGTATTTCCCTCTTTTGCCTTTTCTTGATCCCTAATATTAAGGAGGAAAAGAGCAGGAAATAAAAAAAAAATCCCCAAAACATCCTTAGCACCAAAAGTATTATGCAGCACACGTAGGTTTAACACCTCACTGCTTTGTAAAAGAAATTTTTTGTAGAAGGATCCAATGATGTGAAGTTCAGTGACATTTCTCAAGTACTTTACTAAGTATTCTGTAAAACATACATGGACACATTAAAATGCAACTTCAACGCATTTATACATAGTGTTCATTAGCAAGCCCATAAATTAGTTCTAACTGTATTTTGACATGTCCTGGCTAAAAGGTGTTGAAATTTTGATGATAGCTTCCCAAACCTGTCCATTCCAATTTTTCAACAGGTTCAGTGGTAGCTGCTTGAAATGTACAAAGTGAATCTGCTAGAACTAAACAGAAATCAGAAGTATTTAATAGGATGGGTTTGGATTCATGTATATGTTACAAGACCTCTCTAAATGGTCCATTCGTGCTTTTCAGAGACACAGTAAAATTCCAAGATCACCTAAGGCATAGTGAGTTCTAAACTGTACTACAAGTTTAGATCTTCGTCAGTTGAACATTTGTGAACCAAACAAGGCATTTCCCTCACTCTCCCACCTCCAAATTGGAATCTAGCCTGGCTGATATTGACACCTTTTTTCTTTTGAGTTATACTAATATCCCAATGTTCACATTAACTCTACTTTCACTTATGTCAGCAATAAAAATAGACTACTCCAAGAAAGTAAACATAAGTTTATCATTAAGTAACTTGCCAATCTAAGACAATTTCTTAATTTTGGCTGTGCTCATTTCTTCTGTCTCAAATAGCATATAGATTACAATTAATCTACAGAGTTTTCAAGAAGCCAGCTAAAGCAAGAAATATCTCTATTTTGCAGTCCTGATAATATTATATTTAATTGGAATGAGCCTTAATTAATTCAGACTTCCCAAAAAAATATGGTTGTGTAGACCAAACACAAGCAACCAACCTAGATATGTAGGCCTACTGATTTCACATCTCTTCACAAATGTAACATTTTCTTTACTATATTAACATCAACTAAGCAAACATCTTTTTGTACTGTGGTAATTGAGTCTATACAGCACTGCTATACCACAGTAGCACCACTATTACTTTGAAACTTCAAAACAGTCAAAATGGGTCATTAAAAAATGTTGGTGTAGAATTAATAGAGAAAATTTTACAACTCATCTCAAAACTACTTGGTCATGATGAAAGAAAAGGATAAATAGTATGTACAGTACTATACTATTATAAATAGTATGTAATAGAGCTACGGAGCTGATGAAGGGACTGGAATCTCTCTCTTATGAGGAAAGGCTGAGAGACCTGGGACTGTTTAGCCTGGAAAAGAGAAGACTGAGAGGGGATCTTATTAATGTTTACAAATATCTGAAGGGTGGGTGTCAAGTAGAATGAGACAGTCTCTTTTCAGATGTGCCCTGTGACAGGACAAGAGGTAATGATAGCAAGCTGAAACACAGGAAGTTCCACCTCAACATGAGGAAAAACTTCACTATGTGAGTGACAGAGCACTGGAACAGGCTGCCTAGAGATGTTGTGGAGTCTCCTTCTCTAGAGACTTTCAAGACCCACCTGGATCTGTTCCTCTGTGGCCTGCCCTGGGTGTTCCTGTACTAGCAGGGGGGTTGGACATGATGATCTCCAGTGGTCCCTTCCAACCCCTACCATTCTATGATTATATGTAAAGTAATAGACTTAAGCATGAATCAGCCTAACAGTTAGGCTGTTAACAGTTTCATCCTCTTGGCTGACAGACTTGGGAAACATTATATATTATTAATATGTCTGGCTAATTGCTAATTAGAAACCCATTAGCAGTTCTAACAACTGCAGATTTTGATGGATTTGCAGTCAACCTGGCCAAAAAAAAAAAAAAAGAAAAAAAGAAAAAAAAATTACTAGGTGACCTCTTGCATGAGATTCCTCCATCTGTCAGTTAGCATTTAGTGTCACTCAACTCTGGATTAAAAATGGTAAAAATGCATATTCTGACTGAATTTCCTAGGTGTCCACTGACCTCCTACCTTCTGTCGACATATCATCAGAGGATCATGCTAGCTTCTTTCCATTCAAGCTGCCTTTTTTTTTTTTTTTAATTAAGAAAAAAGCAAGTTATCCCAAAATAAAGCATACATCAAATACACCAAGAAGATACACTGGAAAGCATAATGACAACCAGGCAAAGAATAAATACCTACAAAAATTGATCTAGTGTTTTTGTTTCAAGCCTGTGAATATTCACTGAAATAAAATGGACTGAGTGACAGAACAGCTTTCAGCTAGATAATTTTGCAGGATGGTGGTTGGGTTTTTTTTCAGTGTGTGTGGGGTTTTTTTTTATTTTTGTTTGTTTGTTTGTTGGTGGGTTTTGTTGTTGTTGTTTTGTTTGTTTTGGGGATTCCTTGTTTGTTTTTTATTGATGAACCAGATGTTAAACAGAAGAAAAATCTTCCCCATGAACCCAAAACCAAAATAAACAAAAACCCTCCAAGTACTAGTATTAATTTATGTAGCAATTATTGAAAAAGCTCAATGCACTAATATTAACTACTCAGAGAATCTAAATATACTCTATTTTCATTAATAGAAAGAATTAGTTTGGGCTTTATCCACTGCCCTATAGTGAGGCTTTCAAGTAAAATAAATATATGTAGATGGCTACATTGTCTTAGCCACCGAGCAAGCTCTGGAATTTTGTTTGCAAACAACATCAGCAGAGCATGTGAAAAAGCACAGTCCCTACTGTTCTCTTGTCTGTCCCATACATCTCTAAAACTTTTTTTTTTTTCAATTTTTTTACTATTTCATTATTCTCTTATTTTTACACAGTGTATCAGATGCTCAGATCATGTGGTCCAAGTTTACAAAAACTGTATATCTAATTTTCAGTGCTGGCATCATCAATAAAGACTGTCCAGGTTAACACAATTTATATCTCTTGTCAGGAGATTATACACTAAAATAAATAATATAAAAGTTTGAAAAAAGAAGCACAAAAACTGCTCCCATGCTCAACATCTCATATTAGCCTAGAACAAAGATACAGTCTAGAACAAAGTCTGTTTAAATTACTCTCTTCACTCATAAGGAAAACTGAGTTGATATTAAAAATACTCTAGAAACTATGGTTTCAAAGCTAAGCCCACCTAATAAATTTTTGTGTCTTTCGGGAAAGAACGCTCTTTTGATACTGAACTTTTAACACACTATAGTCCTAGTGGTTGCTCTAATGCTAGCACCTTCACAGAGGTCAGTATCTTATGAGTCAGGTAAAATTATCGAATCAACTCCCTAGGACTTTAGTACCAAAAAACCAAATAAACAAAAACAAACACAAAACAAAACAAACAACAACAACAACAAACCTAACAAAAAAAAATCCCAAACACAAACATAAAAACTAACAAGCACAAACTCTCTTCCCTATCCCACCCCCCAAAATAAGTTTTTTTTACTGTCAAGACCACAAAGAACACAGTTTTTAATAAAAACTGTATCTTTGAGAAAGAAAATGTTAATAAAAGTATTTTTCACTTATTTAAAAAAATCATTACAAAAAAGGAACAGATGTGGGACAGGCTGGTAGGGGAAGAAGAAAGCAAAATGGACTTTTATATACTTGGCACTCTAAATTACAGCCTTATGACAGACGCTCTCAAGTTACACTGGTCTTATTTTAATAGAAAAGTTTGTATCTTGATTTTTGGTGTGCATGTATGCTCTGCACACAAAGGAAGGTACTTTTAACAGAAATATTCCCACAAACACTATGCCCCTCTGACAAAGACAGATTACTGAAGAGTAGTGCTGCTTTTCCTTAATCTTAAGCAAATCTTGGTTATTTGAAATGACACATCCTTTTAATCTTTGATCTGTCATGGACACAAAGTCTATGTGGTATAGGTTTACAGAAGAGTTTCTCTCAAATTCATCCTATAAATGCATATTAAAAGGAGACTAAATAATACTCATAACCTACAAGGTAAAGAATCTTAATCTCTCTAATTAAGTAAAATGCATTTCTTAAGATCTTACCTATAATTTATAGTTTGCCATATTTTCTGCAAACAGAATCTCTGTAAAATTAATTATTTAGAGAAAATGGGGCTGAGGCTCCTTTTGCGGGATAAGATTCACAATATATAATGTAGTATTAGGAGATTAAAAATTTATTCAGATATATAAAATGAAGATATACATGAACAGAGTGTTAATATCCAGTGTGCCTTACATTTTCAGTACAAAATAAGACTGAACTGATACATTCCTACAACGCAAAGCATTAATGCTGAATCTAGTCTACGAGAAGCCAAAATTCTAGTGAAGCTCATGAGTATGTAAACTACTATTTTGTCGGCTCTACATAACAAGCTTCTTTAAGATTGAAGGGAACTGAAATAATTAGTTACTGTCAAAATACTAGGATGGTCAACAGTAATTGCAAAGTGTTCCCAAAAAGTGAAAATGAAGAACCAAGTTTGGAAGAGATACACAATCCCAAGACACTTAGATGATTGTGGCCTCAGCAGCCCATCATGGCCAGCTAAATTCATAAGCCATTAATTTAGACTGTCTGCAATCTTCATGCTAGTGCAGCAGCATGATGGCTCAGGGACAACACAATGATCATTTACACACTGTTATTAGACAGTATCTGGACTAAACAAGCAAGCGAATGTGAATTTCTCCATCTCTACCAAGTCTGAGTGGTATGCTAATGAAAGAAAATGCATGGGTATCATTTATATAAGTAGCAAGAAGCAAACTTTCCAGAGGAAAGGGAGCATACCTGGTTCTCACAAAGTGTCATTCAGAAATAGATGTATTATAATTGCTCCTAATCCCTAAGAACAATTGCCTGCCTAGAAGTTACAGAAGCTGTTACTGCATTTTATGTTCTAGCCCCACGTGTAAACTTCCTCAAGCAGAGTGTGCCTTCCAACTGCAGCAACAGCCTGGAGATTTTCATGTTTATTATCCTTTTTCTTCTGCTCATCATAGATTGGTTGAGACATACAGCAGCCACAATACTAGCAGCTTCCCTACTTCTAGACAGCCCCAAACCCCATGTTCATTAACACAGTCAAAATACTGTGAAGCCATTTAATTTTCTGGGAAGCTAGAAAACAAGATTCTCACAATCTTTCCAAACTGCTTCCCTCCTTTTCTCCACATAAATTCAGAAAAAAAAAAAAGAAAAAAAGAAAAAAAATCCTTCACTGTTTCAAAGGAAAGAAAAGGAACAACCCACCAACAGGGAATATCAGTCCTCCCTCCTTCTTTCTTGATGTTCTGTTGCTATTGCTCAGATCTAGGATCAGTATAATGTCAGCAGTTTTACACTTGCAATTTGGCTAGTAACGTCATCCACGCTATAAAACTACTGCTGTCAAGCCAGGCTGACCTCTGACCTCTGTACAACTTGAGGGAGGAACTTGAATATACTTTTTCCTCTTAAGCCACAGCTCATCTTTGAGCTTCTTACACTGCATTAGTTTACAGCACATTGTGCACATTCCAACCAATATTCAATGCTACTTCTTGATGAGGATTAGTATTTACACACGACTTAGCAATTAGATTCAGTTGCAAACGGAACTGAGATAAAGCAGCACTCTGCTCGGACAGTAAATACATAAAATTCAGTCACCCTCTATCAACACACGCTAGCACACAGGATGTAACCAAGGCCAACAAATCACCTTAAATCCCATGTACTGTTTGAAGACTTGTGATAAAGCAATCCACACTGGCTGCCTCATACTGAATGTCATCAAGCAGAATGCAGTCTCCAATATGTAGTATAGTATTTACAAAGATAATTAAATTATACTAAGTCCAAAATAAAAAGCCATCAACTATGACAAAATACAAGTCTTTAAGGTACACTGACCCTATTTTCAATTTTTGTTTCTTGAGAAGCTACAACTCTCTTATTACAAAAACAAAAATCCTTCCAGATTCTGAAAAACTGAGTAGAATTTTAAGGAAAATAAAGCCTCTCTGTTGCACATTACTGTTCAAATGCTCTGAACATCATACATGCACCACTTTCTCAATAGTTCAAATGCAAACATTTGTAGTTTTACAAATTTTCAGGCAATATTAAGCAAGGATCTTCCTTGCTTGATTGCCTTAGAACACTCATGAAAGATATTAGAAGATAAGCCTTTCCTTTTTGAGGAAAGATTTGTTCAAAATTCTCTTGAACAGGTGTCTGGGTTTAACCCCAACCAGCAACTAAGCTCCACACAGTTGCTCACTCCCTCCCTCCCTCCCCAGTGGGATGGGGCAGAGATTGGAAAAGTGAGAAAACTTGTGCGTTGACATAAGGACAGTTTAATAGGCAAAGCAAAATCTGCACACAAAAGCAAAGCAAAACAAGGAATTCATTCACTACTTCCCATGGTCAGGCAGGTGATTAAACATCTCCAGGAAAGTTGGGCTCCATCACACATAACTTGAGAAGAATTACATAATATCTTTGGAAGAGACCTTCAAGATCATCTAGTCCAACCTTCAACCCAACACTGCAAGCTCACCACTAACCCATGTCCTTAAGCACCAGGTCCATTTAAATGTCTCCAGGGATGGTGACTCCACCACTGCCCTGGGCAGACCATTCCAATGTTTGATAACCCCTTCAGTAATGAAACGTTTCCTAATATCCAGCCTTAAATATTTCCTAACTATCCCATGTACTTGTATTAACAACAAAGACAAAAATGTATCAAACTGAATCTGAGCTCAGGAAGAGAGTCAATCAAAAAAAGATTATGCTAGGACTAAGAAAAAAAATTGCAAAAGGAATCTGCAATAAAATAAAACATTTTTATTTGTTTCTGGGCTTCCACATGATATTGCTCTCTCTTGTTACAAATAATCATGATTTCCAATATAGAGGACTTATTTTTGAAAAGTGCTTATGTCCCTTCTATCTTCTACTGCTGTGAGGTTTTTTTGCATATTGCCATGATGCCTTTTATTCTTAACAAAAATTCATTCTGATTAAAATGAATGAGAATGATATCCTCTGCACAGAAACTACTTTATATGAAAGTGTAAGATTACACTTCTAATGCTAGTTGTTTCATTCTCATCTCAGGTTCATGTTTATTGCTTGTTTTAAAGAACAGGACCATGTACTTTTTATAGTTTACTTTTAAACTTTGTATTGATGTACAAATGATATTAGATATAGTTGATTCTACTTATCCACAGTGCAATTCTCTTACCTGCTGCTTTGGCATTTTTTATACTGTGATGTTTAGTAAGCAGAAGCTTTAAGGTCCAAATTAATCTAAGTGGAATTGATCTGTAGGCAACAGCGAATGTAAAGGCATGGGAAACACTTCTGCTGTTCATTCTTTACAGATAAAATACTTGCCCGGGCAGAATCTTGTTACAAATTTAATTTCAAGCACATGTAATAAATAAAAAAATCAAATCAATAAATACATAAGTACATAGAAGAAGGTAGGTCGCTTCAAACATCTTTAAAGTTCTATGGTACCAAGTTCTGGCTGTTAAAAAGAGGGAGATAAGAGTTATGGAAGTGCAGCCAGTTAGGGGAGAAGAGGAAAATCCAATAGTAACATTTACTTCATAGAACTTATCACTACCACCTAGTAAGATCAACCACCACATGCACAATCATTGTTATGCATTACACACACATGCACACCCTCACATATATATGTGTATGTATATAGGATATTTATATGCAAAGCAAGCTTAATACTTTTAGATTGTATACTTTTTTTTTTTTTTTTTAATATGAAATGATGAACGTTACACCTGAAAAGGAGCATGTTACAGAACTACATCTATCTCTGCAACACTTTTAGGTTTTATTTCACATGCAAATTTTTCCTTCGTGTAGAACAAGAATAAGAATGGCTTCCCCTGGAAGGCACTTTCAATTTTCTAGTTTGTTTCGGTGTACAGAAAATATTCACTACAAAAGGAATTCAGTTACACAAAGGCCCAAAGTACTACAGTTGTAATTGTTACATAATTTCACTGTTTTCTTATCTCAGACTAATACATGGAGCTGAGGAGTTGCCCATAGAGCATCCACTCTTCAGTTTCCCCTTTGTTTCAAAAGGGCAAAGACATTCCTAGAGTTTCAGCTGCCTATCACAGTCAAGTGTAGAGAGTTGCCTCCTTCTGACCAGATAATCAGAATCCAAATATGAATCACAAGTATGCTCTTGACTCCTTCAACCTGAAATTTTATAGTGTACTGTTTGTCTTGAGAATAAGAATCATAAAATAACTTACTGGATAATTATGGCTCAATATAAATGTGTTAAAAGCACAAGCTGCTTAAATACAAAAACTGTACTTGAATTCACAAATAACTTACTGTAAATGTTTCTTATCTAATCAGAAAGCATATTAGAAAGCAATGTGGGAACAGTGAAAATATTTTCAGAGATGGAAGTTTCCCAGGACAGCTCAGGACTGTAGAATAAATCTTCCAACTAAGGACCATCATAAATCTTTGCACATTTCACTTAGTTGTTCAAGAAACATCTGTTGCTACTGCCACAAGCAGCAAGTATGGAACTGTGTAAACATATGTGCTTCTTGCAAATCCTCTTGCAAAGCCAAACTGTGTCTAAAGAGTTATGCTGATTGCTGTTTTAACACTAAGTTTGTGTGTATTTTTTTTTCTACAAACACATCCCATGCAAACCAACAATTTAAACCAAAAACTTTTCCCCTAAAGAACAAACTCCATGTCAGTTTTTAATTTTGTTGCCTAACACATATGTAAGTCAAAGGACAGGGAGATGGTTAAAAAATTTGATGAAAATTAAACATATCTGTAGCAAAATCAATTGTATTTCTAAAGAGCGCTACCAACACTCCCCCTGCACCTCTGCCTGCACATAAAATTCATTCAGAAATAAAGCAGTTCAGCTTTTGCTTTCATGAATGGGAACTGAAACTTTATTTATTCTCAACAATATGAAAGCTCTAGCATTTCTTTGCTACATTTTTTTTGTGTTACATCCTGCAGTTCAGAATACATGCATTAGCAAGATCAATAATTAAATGCTGCCTTAATTAGAACAGTCTTAATTGTGGATACATCTTTCAAAACAGCTAAGCAAGGTTTTCTTTTCCAAACAAACATATCGCTTCAAACTCCCTATCACAGACAAACAGTAAAAGTTAATATACTTTACTCACAGTAAATATACTAAATAAGTGGAAATTTAATAAAGCTGCTAAACTTAGTGGTGTGTTGGCATTCAAAACAGATTCACACATGTTTTTGGAAATATGAGACTGACAGATCATAAAAAGGAACAAAAATTAGATTTTAATCACTGGGTTAAATATTGCTTGTATGTCTACATCTGCTGCTGCACAATGCATTTTGAGATCTTTTGGATAAATACATACACATTTTGTAAGTAAATTTACTGCATACAGTAATAAAATATGTACCTGGGGAGGTACCTAGCAGGACTACATTTTTCAGAGCTGTCCTGCAATTATACTTTCAGCCTTTACATCAGTAATGGTATTGAATATTGAATTAGAATCCCATGCAATAATTAGTTTTTAAAAAAGAGTAATGTTTCAAAATATCTTCTATCTTGGAGGATATGAAAACCCATGTGATATTATTCAGAATACATGCATACCACATTCATAGCAATTTCCCCTCCAGTGACTGAAGTCCATGAAACCACTATTATCAAAATGATTGCTCCCTCCTCAATTAGTAAAAGGAGATTTTCAGCTATGTTTGGGGTAGCCAGAATTCTGTCTGTGAATGATGACTAGTACAGATGTTTTATACATGCCTTAATGAACAGCCAAGACAGGGAGACTACAACTCTTAAGAAGGACACCAAATAGTTTATACACTTCCTACATACTTCTAGTGCTTTCACTTATGATGGGGCAGCTTTTCCATTTTTTGTGCAATACACTGCAGAAATAAACACTGGAGGTGGGTTGAAAAATGTACAGCAATGCCAAAGAGAAAAAGTGAAATAAGACAACTGTTTTAACACTTCCAGAGAACAAAGAGCTGCAAGTATTGACTAGGTAGGTTACAGAGAAATGTCACTGTCCAAGTTAATTGCATTTTGCACTTCAACTTTATGGTTGGATACAGAGTCCTGGTTATGCTTATGCATCATGACTCCAAAATTGAAAACAACTGAAAGGATGAAGGAAATCACCGGCACTGTCATTTCCCACCCACCCCACCATCATTAACAGAAGAGAAAAAGAGATGTTTATATGGCGTGACTGACATAAGACAAGCTTCAAAGGAGCATAACCATTTATCTGTGTTTACAGCAAAAGAGAAGTATAAGGAACGGTTTTCTGATAGTAGAGGCAGAGCTTTCGTTATCAAACAGAGTTTTCCCAGAAGCTAAACCATGTGTACTTTAGAAGCAAACGCACAAGAAAAAAAAAAAAAAAAAAAGGTAAGATATTTCAAGAAACTAAGACAGTAGATACGCAGTTCCTAAGACCCAAAAGTGATAAAATGTAACAGTAACACTACTTATGGCATGCACATATGGAGGACACGCAAGCTGTTTAAGAAGCTTTATTTCAATCAGTGGTCGCACCCTTTGTATTCTGAATAGATCCTGAAGAAAAGATAAGGTAATCTGATTCTTGATGCTTCTATGAAAGTCAGGAAACTGACACTTTATTCTAAGTAAAGGTCCCACTACAATTCACCAATCCAAATTCAACTTCAGACACTCACAACAATTTGTCTTCCCAGAAAGACCTCATTTTGCATTTCCAGTTTTGTCCTAAGCCTTTATTGTATTGGGTTTGCTTCCTAACAGCTACTGAATTTCACTGCAGAAGTGCCTCTACTGATTAAGACACAAGCACAAATAAATTCAGAATAGAGGAGTCGATTTAAAGTAGAAGACTGCAACTTTATTAACTTTTATCACAGAGGTACTACACTGACATGTTTTCACTTGGTTCAATATCTTGCTAACAGTGTTTCAAGGAAAATAAACATTATATATACAGCTCCTGGGCATGCTGTCATGCAAAAAGAAACTCTACAAGGAGTGGAAAGGAGGACAGCTAGAATGGGGGGTATACAAGGAAGCTGCCTGAGCAGCAAGAGACCTAGTTAGGAAATCTAAAGCTCAGTTAGAATTTAATCTAGCCAGGGAGACCAAGTGAAACACCAAGAATTTCTGTAAGTATATTAATGGCAAGAAAAAGACTAAGGAAGGTGTGGGCCCCCTCCGAAAAGATACGGGAGAACTGGTGGCAAGTGATACTGAGGAGGCTGAGGTTCTCAATGACTTTTCCTCAGTCTTCACTGGCAAGGGGTCCAGCTACACCCCCAGAGTCACAGAAGATAATGGTAGGGGTTGGATGAAAGAACTGCCCATTGCAAGTGAAGACCAGGTTCATGACCATCTGATGAACCTGAAAGTGCACAAGTCCATGGGACCTGATGGGATACACCCATGGGTGCTGAGGGAAGTGGCAAATGAGGTTGCTAAACCACTATTTGTTATATTCCAAAAGTCATGGCAGTCTGGTGAAGTCCCCACTGACTGGAAAAGGGGAAATATTACCCTCATATTCAAAAAAGGAAAGGTGGATGAACCTGGAAACTATAGGCCAGTCAGTCTCACTTCTGTGCCTGGTAAGATTATAGAGCAGATCCTCCTGCAGTCATTACTGAGACAGATGAATAACAATGAAGTGATTTGCTACAACCAACATGGCTTCACCAAGGGCAAATCATGACTGACTAACTTGGTGGCATTCTATGAGAAGGTCACAACAACAATAGACAGGGGAAAAGCAACAAACATCATTTACCTGGACCTGAGCAAAGCCTTTGACACTGTCTTGCATGACATTCTGGTCTCCAAGTTGGTGAAATATGGGTCTGATGGATGGACAATTCAGTGGATGAAGAACTGGCTTGATGGCTGCTCCCAAAGAGTGGCTGTCAATGGGTCCGTATCCAAGTGGAGACCAGTGACAAGTGGAGTCCCTCAAGGATCAGTACTGGGACCAGTCTTGTTTAAC
>JANIJG010021684.1:22732-39473 GCA_024611175.1 Megaceryle torquata
GTTTTTGAACACTATGAAAATAGGAAATAATATTGTTAATGAAAATATCTAAACAACCCAAGGTATTTGACCTTTCACAAAGCTCACTATAAATAGCTTCCAATACCATGACTTACACTCCGCAACTGCAACAGATTGATAACGAACAATGGCAATGCTAAGGGAGGAAAAGGGATTATGAAATGCTATCCACTGTTTCAGATACTACAATGTGAAACATTCCTGTTAATACAATATGAATATGAAGGTTATGTGGTTGAATTCAGCCATGTGATTAACTACTGAAAAAGGTATCAGAAATTCACCAGGATAAACAAGGAGGTAAAAATTACTCTTTTTATCAGTAAGCACAAATTCTTTTTATTTTGAAATAACCTGTTTCTTTTAGCAGTTCGCTAAATAACCTCCAACTGGTTTATGGGCCTTCAGGCAGCATCTTAAGTAATACAACTCTTAGCCTTAACCAGAGACAAGGCCAATTTGCAAGGAGAATTACAATAAAAAACAGAAGATAGGACAGAATGTTATTTTAAGAAGAGCTGCACTCTCTCAAAACACACGATTCCATACTGCTATGAAGCAGTCTTTTCCATAGTAAATCCCTCTTCAGAATGAATTTCTTTCCATTGCTTGGAAAACCCCTACGTAACTGGTAATTCTGCATCTTTCTACTGTAGGGAGGGGGTTTATTTATTAAAGGGAACTCTTTTCTCTCTGTTGGGTGCAAAACTAGTGCAAAAAAAGAATGTTATAAACACAGGTAAACAGCATTGTTAGCTAAGTCCTTCCAGAACACTTCAGTATTCATAATATTGCCCCAAATATTAATACATCAAAATTAAACAAGTAGGACTTTTTTTTAAATATTTACCCAGTTACCAATGTTTTCTTTTTCCAGAATTCATAGACACAGACAAGATTCATGTAGTAACCAATACACCAGATCTATTTAGTATCCTATAAACATTCACTGCAAGCCGTGGGGTACATGATTTTTAGCCCCATAATTCCATCACAAAATGTTTCCTGTACAGTTGCAATTTCTTTGCATATGAAGATGAGCACCTTAAACACATATTAGGATCTGAATACTATTCTCTAGTGAGAGTCACCCTAGTGTAAGAACTGCTTCTGCTAAAGTATTAAGTGTCTTAAAGCCAGAATGATTCCTTTATACATTTATGAATGCCAAAAACTACCTTAGTTCCCACAGGTCTGTCATAATTCATGCATGAGATTATTGCATTTCACTACTATGGAGTACATTCTGAACACAATTCTTGTTACATTACTTTTGGGAAAAGGAAGAGGTTACTACTTCAAACTGCCTCATCTGAAATATTTCATAATTAACTCAATGTTAATTTTCTGCTACAACACAAATATAATCATGGTATTAAATTAATATTTAATTATAAAATAATCACTGTGCAATATAAAGGGTAAAAACAAATTACAAAATTATAGGATAATTAAATATTTATCATTGAAACATGAGTGACAAATTGTGACCGTAATGTGATGATAAATATTTTGTCCATAACAAACTGCTGTAAACCACAGTCAATTTGCTTCCTTATCTTTTACACTCAGATTAATATGTCAGGCTTTATCATCATTTTGTAAGAGTAACCATGAGTTTTTACTCAGATGTATTACCCCGTGTCAGTGAATACACAATTATTTATACAAAATTGTATCATTCACTCAGTAGGACTAACTGAATTATTTTTTATAACTGTTCATTAAGAATATTACAATTTACAAACTTTTCTTTTCCTCATGTAGATTTGTAAAAATAGAGGAAAACTGAAAGCCTGAAAATTTCTAAAGCATTTGAGTGATCTAAGAACTCCTCCATGCTCAGGAACACATCACCTAAAAATCTTTGAGTTCAGCCTAACTCTCCTTTTATATTCTAAATTTGCAGTGAAAAAAATGGTACCCCAAATATACTCATAGCTGCACAGAAAAGCTGATTCTCTCTCCCTTAGACAGATATATCAACCTCAGGTACCAGTATTTCCGTAAGCAGAATACTTCTTTCAACCTACAAATCTGTGCTCAAAAATCAGTAGTGTTGCACATGGGAAAGAACATGGAAGTTTTCACAAGGAAGTGTTCACAGAAACAGACACAAGATGTTGTCTGCTCTATCATCTGCATCCATTGAAACCTAATGGAAAAGGTAGATATTCATAGTGAATTTATGCTGAAAGTGTCATTTTCTCAGTGAATTTTCTTCACCATTAGATGTGGAAGTGCCACGCAAGCCTTTGCTTTGCTGATTCTCTCCTTCCTTTTATATCAGCATCAAATAAATTTACTTGGGAAATTGTGGAAAGTTATCAGAATAGTTGATTTCATCCCTACAGAATGGTAAAAAGTAAATTTTATTACAGCATTTAAGGTTTCAAATTGATAAACTTTGCATTCTTAGAAGATATTTTACTGTGAGGAGTGTAAATAAGCACAAGAAAGCTCAGGAGAAAGAAAAAAAAAAAAATCACACTTGAGAAAGGTAAACTTCTTCAAATAATTCTCCACAGCAGGTTATTGTCAACAGGATCTAAGGCAGCTTCCTAGGAAGATCAGGTGCTAAGTGAACTGCAGAAGGAACTAATTACTGAACAGTAAAAATACAGCACATAGTGCTGAAGAGGTCTGAAGTTCTCAATACAGCTGGCCTGCTTGTTATTTAAATGAACTAGATAGGACACCAAGCCAGTAAGGAGGATGAAGAGGTAAAAAAGTATATTCTTGAATTAAATGGAAGAGAAGAATGTAAATCAGGAAATGAAATCTGGGCTAAATGCAAATCACAGACACTGTAAAAAGGATCAATTGATTTAACTGCTAGAAGTGTATCCTTCATACACTGATACTGAAAAATTTAACAAATTAAATTCTGGACTGAAATAATTAAATTACACAAAATTTTTCTGTGGAAATTCTTAGAAAGAAATAAAACATTCCTTGCTTAATTAAGTTTAATCATTGATATACAGCAATAAGTTTAAGACCACTAATGCCTCAACTGCAAATTCATACGCTATCATTAATACCATTACTAAGACTAACAGAACAAATAAATCAAATAACAGGTAAAAAATACACATTTCAAATAACTTCAATATAAAAAGTAACTAAAATTTCCCTGGCACAGTCTCTGCTTAATCTGTCAACCTAAGGAAGAAATACCCAATGCAGGGTAAAGAGACTTTTAAAGACTTTTCAATCTGAAAAATAATGTCTAGATGAACATAACAAATAGGGCCCCATTTGTAAGAAGCAAGAAAGCTATTATGTGAAAACTGCTTGTAGGTTATATGAAGACAGTGAAATAAGACATACAAAAACAAGCAGCACCACTATGGTTATTCAAACAGACAAAACTAGAAGACATGTTTAACAAGCATTTACCTTCAGAAACTGTTTTTGTTACAGTGATTGTGTTTAACCGGGGAAATGTAGAAGGACATTATCTTTGTATAATACGGGATTTCAGAAGAGAGTACAATCTCACTGACCACATACTGTCATGGCCTTGCTCTGCCCATATGGAATTCCTTACAGACATGACTATAAACATGTTACCTGGTTGACTTGAACACAACTATAGTAATTTATTCAGATAGATTCACCTGCTGAAGCATCAATAGGGCACTAAACATCTACACATGCGAGCACAAACTCTTACAGAAATCTCACTTTGCATCATCATGACATGGGAAAGAAGAATTTAATACCAATTGCAAACTGGCTTTTCCTTTAGCTGTTGCCAAATAATAAGGTGTTATTTGTTGCTTCCTAGGTATCTTTGTGATTAATGAAGTTTAAGAAGGGCACCTTCACTAATAATATATGCCTTACATTGATCATGTTTCCAGCAATCATTAGTATTCATTAGCAGCAGTCAACTTCTTAATTCTTTTTTGCTTAAGTCCAAATTATTTTAAGTTATTTACAACACCCTGCAGGAAAGAACAAAGTTCTCACAAAATCCCAGATGCCTTATTCCCAGATCTTCATATACCAGCATTTCTGAGAAATACATGCACACTGCAAAAATATCCTAGCTGCTAGTCTGAAGAATTAACTACATGTAAAACTCTCCATACAGAGTAAGCAGAAGATGAACTTGCATAAGGTACATGGCAGAAACACAGGATACAGGAAGGCAAATTCCTCAAATACATGTCACCCCCTCCTGTAAATTAAGTTCTGTAGCCTTCTTCTCCAAGTTGTCTAGTACAGCCTCTTTGGACTTTAGGTGTTTGTTGTCTTACAAGACGATTTTATCATACAATTAGTCAATATAATTTCATCAGTAAATTCCCAAGCCAGCCTCATACTAGGTGCTTGTCCAACATGTCTATTTATTTAAAATACACAAAATCCGCCCCCCCTTTCCCGCTCCCCTAGTCACTCCTACCTATGCTGACTTTGCTTCTTCCATGGTGTTGGATTTACCTGGCAAAGCATTGGCAGCAGGGGGGAGCTGAAGGGTGGGCTCTGTGAGGAGAGCCTGCCCTGCACCAGACACAGTCAGTTCCAGCCAGCTCTGCACAGGCCACACCACAGAGCACAGTGAGACCATCAGGGATGCTGGTGGAGCCTCTGTGAAAGGCTATTTAAGAAAGGGTGGAGGAGGAAGGAGGGAAAAAAAAAACAAAACTGAAAACCAGGACCATGAAGATCAGTGTGAGCAAAGAAATAGCTCACTGTAGATTTCTGCAGGGACTGCATTCAAGAGAGACTGCTTCTTTCTTCCTAACGTGAACTTACTATGTAATAGGAGAACTAAAACAAAACCACTGTCAGAGTTTTACCAGTCCAGTGAGGCAACACTCATTCTCCTGCTATTTGCAATTTTGCACTTTTTGTCTCCAGAAAGCTCCATTTGGCACATCTCTTTTGTATTTGAACCTGCCCAGCTAGCCCTAGGCCCACCCACAGTAAATGGAGGTCCATAATGTACTCCTCTAGCCATGGAGCTTATTGTCTCTTCCTTTTTCTAGGCTCCCTTTTTTTCCTCTCTTTTCACATCAGTGGAAGAATAGCAAGGGAATGGGGTGCAGAGTAATGACTGGAGGGGACTTAACAATTAAAATCATATTAAAGGTGCAGCATTGTTCACACATTGAGGAAAGGTATAACATCAGAGAAACTTTCAGGGTAGAGTGCACCTGGCATGCAAGGAATCCATTTCATAACGGTTCCCTAGGCAACCAGGCTTGCAAGCAGCACAGGGGATGGAGTGGAGTGATGATTGCATGGCCAGGCCCTATGAGATTACAGCAGGGATGGGAACTTGATGGTACTACAGAACTGATAAGCTGCTTTTTTGACACAGTTTTTGACAAAGTACTGTCCTTGTGCGAACTTTGCTCATCACAATGTACCAAAACACACCTCCATCCCAAAGGCTACCCACCCTAAAGTGCAACCACCCCCTCACTGAGCTTGCAAAGTGAAGAGAAATTTAAAACAAATCATAATAAAGATATTTATGACTAGAGTCACTCAAGCTCCACCTTGAAGATAAAAATTATTATAAAAATTGTTTATGTAAGGGGGCATGTCAGGGAAGGCATCATGGTGGACAAGTCAGGTTGGATACTATCGCTGATCTGACTCGTGGGATCAGTCAGTGGGATGAACTTTGCTTCCCCCCGCCCCAACCCCTAGGAACGCCTTTGGGTAAAATCCAGACTTTACGAGTATATCCCCAGGAAACTGAGAAATTTTACTGAGCTGCTCTTTAATGTAATACATTTGGTATACCTACACATACTTTGCGGACAGTGAATCTATCACCGGCAATCAACAAGAACATGTATCTCTGTTGCTCTTCATAAACTGCACTGTTCATGCTGCTAGTCACAGAAGTTCTCTCATTGGGCGCTGTCAGCTCCTTACTGGCTGCATGAGACTGTGGAGCGCGACTAGAATCAGGGAGTGCAGTGCACTGTTAGTGAATCTAGAGCCATGACAGTTCAGATAGACTGAACACGACTGGACTAATAGCGCCACATTGGACATCACTTAGAATCTAAACCTAGCCACCCCCAGCCCCTCTGATATCTGAGGGCCAGCTGGAACACAAGGGGGGTTATTTTTTCCCAAATTACTTTACCCTTTTCACATGACATGGGGAGAACAAGAGAGTAAGATTTGGATGTAGATTTCGACATGCAAGGCTAAAAACTCTTCCACACTGTGGTCTGTGGAGCTCAACCCTACTAAGTAACAGAATTTTCTGCATCCAATGAAGCAAATTTCTTTATATGATCCAAGCAAGGTACTGTGCTGCAATATGACGTGTTTTCTGATGTAGAAACTTGACTTTGATGAACACTTCTGTGTCATAAAAAGAAAGAACTAATGACTTCCTTTTCTTAAGGGCTAATTTAAAAGCCTGACCACTAACAACATATGTGTGCTTGTACATGTGCACCTTCAAGCAGCAGCCACTCTGGCTACTTGGATTTTCCTTTCAACTGTTTAGGCATGTAAAAAAAGTAGACAACCTAACGCTTACCCATATGATTGCTCATGGAGTTATTTGTCATTCACAGGGCCAGTTTCATCCAGGGGTTAACTATGGATTGACCTATTTGGATAAGCATACAGCCAAAAAATAAAGCATGACTTACTTCAGCCTTCAGTTATACACAACACAGTGAGACACAGTAAATAACCTGACTTAGTCAAATGGTTAGGCAGATAAGACATTCATACATTCATTTTCCCCTGGGTTTCTTTGTAGCAAAGAAACAACTAAATAAATAATAAAACAGATTTTAGAGAAAGGCTTGAAAAATTAATGGAAATCTGAGTGATCAAGCTTGGAAAAGCCTGATGTGAAGCTAGCTGCATAGCTCTGATCAAGTCAGAATAGTCAGGGAACTGTCTCACATCAATGCAGACATCTCTGGGAATACTTTTATAGTGACACCACTTCAGCACACTATTAGACTTGTTAAAATACATTATAATCATATCTGATGAATGAGCAAGTTTGGATCTATACCAAAACAAATCTACATATCACTACAGTTAATTTACATGCTGGCTTAAAAATGTGCAATTATGCAGCAGACATAAATTACCTCCTGAAAGTTAAAGTATAAAAGCAGAATAAATCAACCAATAAAATAATTTTATTTTCAGATGATATAACTCTCAAACCTCCACTGAAGCCTCGCAATACAATATGGCTGAAGATGAAGGAAGAGTTGAGCAATTCCACTTCACTTGTCACATTGCTGGGTTCGGAAAGCTGGAGCAAATTAAAGAGATATGAACTTACTGCAGAAAGCTTTATTCTCACTACTACAAAATGAAAGCAAGCATTATTTGGCACTGATATTCAGGGAACTCCAGGTAGCACTGAATACTGTGTTACTGTTTTTCCTTCAATATCCTGCTTTTTTCTGGCTCAAACTGTACCCAATTTTGTTGACATTTCCTACACTGGGTCCCTCTGGTTGAGCTTTTCCTTTTTCATTTTTGATACTTTCATTCTGATCAGCTCAGCTGTTTCTGACACTGGCAGCAGGAGAGAAGAATTTTGCACATGTAAAATAGTTCGCAGACTTTTTTTTTTTTTTAAGCCTGCTATCATTTCCACACTTCCCACACGTGTAAGCAGGCACTCAAAAGATTAACAAGCAAAAGAATCTGTTCTCAGTGACTGAACTGGAGACTCTCACAGCTCAAACTGTTGGATTTTGCTGACCAAACTTCACAAGCATGTATCTCTGTAGGAAAATGGGTATTAAATTCTATTTTTAACTATACAGTGCACGTTCCAATACCATAGACTGAGTAAGCATGTCCTGTTCTTTGGCAGTAAGGGTGGATAAGGGTTTCAGTGATAATTGTTGCTACAAGATGCAAGAAGGTATTTGTATTAAAAGCAGAGATTTTTTTTTTTTATAAAGTATCTGTCAGTTTTCCATGGCTATTCACTTCTAACTAACAGAATAAATTTTTATTCTGATGATGGATCGTAATTTCACTCTGCACCTGCCACAACTTCTATAACAGCTCATTAGATATCTCCCACAGTCAGTAAATCTGGAGGACAGATGCCAAGCAAGTTGGCCAGTCTAAAGATCTAGTCTATAAGTCATGGCTTATGAAAGCACAGGGCAAGTGATCCCAAATACACGACCCCAGGAAGCATCAGGGGTTTGGCAACCCATCTACATTCACCTAGAGCCAGATGAGCATTTTAAGTGAAAATTAAGTTTTATTATGATCTCATAAAAAAATTAAACCATTTATGTGAAATACTTCCAATTGGATAATTTGGCAAATTCAACTTTTTCAAGTCCCAAAATGTAATACCTATGGTTACTATGGCAATCTGGTAAATAAGTGCAAGAAAAAGCTTCATTTTCATGTTGTCCTCCAGATTTGCTAGGTCATATCCTCATAAATTCCTGAAAATTCTATCAAAAGAATATAAATAGCAGTTTCCTCCTACGGGAAAACACTCAATTTACAGTTTGCTACCATGCTACACAATGCACATACAGCATATTAATCTGTGTAGCATCAGAGTTATAAAATCACATAAAAGTAGATATTTATTGAAAAGAAATTCTGAACCTCTAACAATACACAGTTGTTGGGAATGATAGAGAAAATCATATAATAATATTTCACTCTGGGAATTGGGAGTAAATGCTTCAAATAGAATATACTTTCTGGGTGATGAAAAACACAGAGAGCAAAGCTACACAGAGAACTAATGACACCAGAATACAATTAAAATTATAACTGATCCAAAGACTATTCTCCAAAAGCAAACATTTTTTAGAACTGCTTTGGGATCTGTGGCAATTTAAGGTGGCTTCTTTAATGATGAAACTCTTACAACAGTGGGAAAAGCTCTGTGCCATAAACTTGAAAAATGCTTACTTCTCCATTCCCATATAACACACAAGCATTTTGATTACCACTCTACACTAAAAGGATGTTTCAATTTAAAGCTCTTCAATAGGCTGCCACAAATGCACTACTCAATGATAAGTCTATTGTACAAGACTTGTGAGAAGAACATTACTTTAAGTGGCCAGGAAAGCATGTTATTTACAGCCAAGTGACAAAACAAAAAGAAATGTAGAAAACATGAAAGAGAATCCAAGACCACAAGCATTAACAAATAGTCTGAAAAAAAAAAATCCCACACTTTTTTTTTTTCTCGTCTCTGCCCCTGCCATCCTCCTGATTCTCTATAAACTCTGGAGTTTAAAAGTGATCCAAAATTTTCTAATGCAAGACTCAAAGCAACAACATCTCAAGATGTCTAGTCAAACAATGATAATCACCAAATGAACTATTTCAGGAGAATGCAGAGGATGATGGTTAAAGATTACCTATAATAAATTTGACACCAATCAAGGGTAAAGGTGTGAAGTAACATTGACTGAGGATGCTTCGTGATATATTACATCTATTAATATATAACTGGCCTCTGATGCAGTTGCACAAGCATGATCTCATTGGGACAGCTCACATGAAGATAGTGCTATGAGGAACACGGACTCTTGAGGAAGGAGAGGAGGGCAATGTAAGGAAGAGGGTCAAATAGCAGTTCAGACACGTGCTTACAGGTAAAGACCAGAGAACAACTAACCATGGGTGACATCATGGTGGGTGTCTGGTACAGATGACCTGATTAAGAATATAAAGCAGATTACCTCTCAAAGCATGGGAGGCTGCCTCACAATAACAGGTCCCACTTCACACTGGGAACATTCATGATTGAACATCTGCTGGAGAAGCAATATGGCAGGGCACAACAAATGCAGGAGACTTCTAGAGAGAGTCACTGAAAGCTTTTGTCACAGGTGATCAGCAAGTTAACCAGGAGAGGCTCATTGCTGTGCCTACTACCTTATAAGTAAGGAAAACTGAGGACACGGAGGTCAATGACAGCCGTGGCTGCAAAGACTGCCTAACAGAGTTTAAGATTCTGAGAGAAGTGAGCAAAACTAACAGCAGAATTGCAGCCCTGGAATTCAGGAATGCAGATTTCAGCTTGTTCAGGAATCTGCTTAGATGATTGTAATGTAAAGTACAAAGGGGTCCAGAAGAGCTGGCTCATCTAGAAGCAGCATCTGGGAGAGTGAAGTGTTTCAATAGAAGATGATTAAACTACAGGATGCTTCAGCAAATGGAAAAAATACAGATCTATACAACTTGAGGGTGCCTAAGGAGCTTCTCAGTGTCACTGAATGATCATTCCCCATCATCTCTGAAACACTGCAGTAGCCAGAGCAACTGCCCAATGGACAGTCCCTGAGCAATCTGCTTAAAGTCTGACCTGATCTAGATGATCCTGCTCTGGCAGGGGGGCTGGACTAGATGATCTTCCGAGGTCCCTTCCAATCCCTAACGTTCTGTGATTCTGTACCACTTCAGCAGGGATGGACTAGATCAGATGACCTCCAAAGGGTCCTTCCAAACTAAAAGTTTTTACAATTAAAGATGATACTTTGGCAAAATACAGAGTTATTTAGAATATCAAGGCCAATTTTGAAAACAGAAAGAACAAAGGTGCATCAATGAGTATTGCTTTAATCTTCCTATTGCTGTATGTATACTATGATAAACACAAAATACAGTTTATCCATGACCTGAAACTAAAAATTAAAATCTAATTTGTTTGGTGAATATTTACAAGCAATTTACCCATAGGAAATCTGTGTCAGTCCACCAGGAACCTATTTAAGTTTTTTAGAGTTTGTATTTACTGTATGTTTTACTTACACCCGAGTGTAGAGCCCTGGCTTGGTGAGTCATCTGACTCACTGTCACTGTTCACAATCCATAGCATTAACTCTCACAAGAAAGACAGTAAATAACAAACACTACTTCTCAGGTGGCCCTGACTTCGAAAGGAAGATATACTACCTACAACTGCCAATTATTTCATCTTTTGTGCACATTTCCCTCTGGGAGACAAACAGTGTGCACTGCAGGACATCAGTAAGCTCAAAATGTCTTAATTCTTTTGATGCATATGCTGCCCAAGGAATTTAGTTACAGAGGGGTTTGGTTTTTTGAATAATTTACATTTGTAAGCATCAAGTATACCAGAGAGATGAGAAACAGAAAAAAAAATTAAATGTTAATGTTGGTTACAAGAAAGACAACATAACACAATATTTATAACAACAAATATTACACATTTTGTTTAAAAACTGCAATTCTTCATCATGGCAAATAATCACATGTATTTCTAAAGTGAACATAAAAATATCACAGGAGTATTCTGGGCATTTACTGTGGTCTCAGTCAAATATGGCATGTAAGCATGAGATTAATTTTAAGAACTTGTACAATCCTGGCAATTTCAAAAAGATACAAAATAATTGACAAAGTGCATGTTTTAGCTGACCACAGTGACAATATTCACTTGTTTAGAAACTTTTTTTTGTGGATACAGATATGACTAAGCAAAGTATGCTTCTCAAACTTACTGCAAAGGAGACTGGTTTTAAGTATAAATTTGTATGTTGGAAACCCCAATAACCACATCACTTATGATGAGTCCAATCAAACTGATCACAACCTGTATTTTAAATTGTATCACATCTCTTTTCCAAATAGTTGCCATAACTCACAAGATGGGGTAGGGGCACTCAGTGCAGATTTCTAGTGACAACTTCCATTTTACCCATGAGGAAACAGTTTATAAACTAGTATCAAAGAAATAAAGCGATAGTTGGCTTTTAAAGCCAAGAGCCCTTTAGCTCAAGTTTAGCATTTACTATTTCATTCAGCTACAAGTACCAACATACTTGGTTTGCTACACAACTACATCATCTCTTCAGGAAAAAAAAAAAAAAAGTTACATAAACAACTCCAGATATTTTATGGTCCTTCATAAGACATCTACTAAAGGAAGAAGTTCAAAAAACACTGAGTAGAGACAGAGAAACAACTGGTACAAAATGAAACTCTACTAGGTTAATCATTAACAATATGCTGCTTTTTTGTAGTCTAGTATCTCAAGGGTAGTTTCAGGCACTTGCTTGGAGTAAGGATACACTTATATGCTCTTCACAACAAAGACCTATACTGCTTTTGTTCAGATGATGCCCATTTTAAATAAACACAACAATAAAAAGGTCTCCCCTTAATCCACCAAACAACTGCTCTTCTACAGCTTTTTGCAATAGTTTTGCATGTGAATTGCAATCTGGACAATACTGTTGATGATAAGTGTTGGCACAGCAGGAGATCCATAATAAGCAGCAGACAGAGTAAGCTACTGCAGCAGTTCACCACAGAGACAAAGAATTCTAGCCATGAAATCAGCTGTCTACACAAATTAGGGAAAGCAGAGAAAATGACATCTTCACTGAGGCAAATAATGTTCCAAGTATACCACACCATGTAAATCATTCCAGGAGAGCACATGCTCATCTCCATGAGCAGACTACGTGCTGACAGGTAGATCATTCACAGCACTGGCAGGCATGTTAGAAGTTCCCCTTTCTTTTACTTGAGTTTCCAACACTGTGCTTACTTCATACAGATAAATTTGAGAGAGTAGAATAATCCAGCAGTAGTAACTGTTGCCACAGAGTTTCTTCTTGTATTACATACTCAACATATACCTTATTTTTCATATTAGCTACACTTAGACCTGCTGAAAGAGCTTTTGATATAACCAACTAGGGGATGAAGTCCCATGTCAGTTAAGTCCAAATCAATTCACACTGAAGAAATAGTTAAACCATACATTCACAGATGATCACTGCACAAAACATCATTCAGAAAAGAGATATTTAAGTCACTGTTTGTCTAGCTCTCTAATAAAGAAACAAAAACAAAACACAAACAAACAAACCAACAAAACCCATATAAGCCAAAACCAAACAAATATGTAATTATTATTACATTATACACAGGGATTCTCCTGGATTTAAATCCATGGAAGAATGGCACCACATACTGCAGCCATTCTGGTCCCTCATTTAAAAAAAAAAAAAAACCAAGTGAGAGAAAAAGCACAGAGAAGGGGAATAAGGAGATTAGGGATGAGAACACCATAAAAGGAGTGACTAAGAGTCTCCAGGGTGAAAGCAAGGCATTAGAATACTACAAAGATGTAGAAAATAACAAACAATAGTTAAGGAAAATAAACATAGAATGAATGCTGTTTCTTACAGCACAGGAACTGAGGAAACCTCAATACAAATATTAGGTAGCACATTAAAATTACATGTTCTCTTCATGCTCTATTCAAGCTAAAAGGAGATGAAGTAGAACTACTTATAAACCTCACAGCTTTACTCAGCACTCTCCAAATATTCACAAAATCCAATTTAGCATGTATACAGTCATCTTACGAGCAACAACCACACAGTGGAATATGAGAATACTATCCTGTTACTATATTTACTTTGATAGGATTGCAACATCAGTAACTGTAGATCTTTGAATTAATTAATTTTCAGTCAACCTTTTAGGAAAACTTAAGGGTTGGCATCAATTAAGATTCTAGTAAGAGTCAATGTTCAAAAGGCATTTGGCTGGAGAAATCAGAACATAGAAGACCTCTACCATGACCATAACTCTTAGTTAACATGTTCATAACTGTCATTTCCATGTGAAGTTCTGGTCTATAATAATCCAGTTCTGCTCCAGAATAAGTATGCATCATATCACAGCAGAAAAAGAAAAGTTCATTGGGCTGATATATGCTGCACTGTTGTGCAGAGAATGACCGTAAGTGTTTCCATTCACCCTTACAATGCAATAGACTTAGTACATACAAAGAGTTCACCTCCTGAATTAAAAACTTTTAAGTTATTGGAGAAGTCTTCAGTAAATATAACACGTTTTAAGATCTTAATGTCATCTTGAATCATAGATTATCATATTAAAAATCTTAATTTGTAGTTAGACAAAACTAAATAATTTAAGTCTGAGATTAGACCTAACTTATCTGGAACATGCAAGAACATCAATATAAGTTTCAAGTAGGAAACTGGAAGCTTCTCTGGAGCACTTGGGGGGTGATAAAAATCAAAAATTTCACTCTAGTCCATAAAATAAAAATAAATAAAACCCCACACACCTTATAATTTTCCAGGATTATAGTGAAGAATACACTGAGGAACATGCATATCCTGTAAACACCTAGGAGACTAAAATGTTCTGACAAAAAAATCAATACATGGCATAGTTCAGTCACCACTAAATTTGTGAATGAACATTTATATTGATTGAGAACAAAAAATCTGCAATTCTCTGCCTAAGAGTAGTATACTTTACAAGGAAATATAACAAGCCAACTCCTCATAAGCAATATAAAAATTTAAATTCAAAATTACATACAGCATTTTACTTTCTAATCAAATGCTTGCTACATTCTGGATTTGATAAGGTTCAGCCACTCACAAATTATACTTGTAATGTATATTACTTGTCAATGTCTGTTCAGTTGTCTCTCCAAAACCAAGCATGTAAGTAGTTGAAAAAGTTGTAAAGTAGAACATACACAAAAAAACCCCACCCACCCAACAACAACAGCAAAACCAAAAATAACCCAAAACCCACAAAACCCACACCATACAAAAAAAAAACGCCACCACAAATTAAAAAAACCAAACCCCACAAAAAAAACCCACAAAACCAAAAGACAACCACCAAACCCAAACAAACCTATCAAAAACCAAACAGTAAGAAGCTTCTTCATTCTCTTTTCTGAGATTTGAAGTGAGAAATGAAGAATTTTTAAATATATTAATTCTGTGCTTGGCTAGTATGCAAAACTCATGTCAATGGACATTCAGTCAGTAAAATGAATATAAATCCATAAAAAAAAGATCTGCAATGTAGATAAAAGAGCTTCAGTGAGGACTGGAAAAGATAATTTTGCCTCAAGGATAGCAAAGAAAAGAAAATATATGTCAAGTTCAGAACAGATGTTAGAAAGCTTATCAGAAGATTAAGCTGGTGAAATGGCCCGAAACACAATACATCCGTCTATCTTCTAAGATGCTTAGCAAGATGCATCAACACCAACAAGTACATGCAAGGAGAATGAGGAAATCTTCTGTTGCTGTTTCTTCTTTTCTACATATTCCTTAACTTATCCTGAATCTGTGCTGCTGCTTCTTAATAGAGAAGCTACCCCTCCAAGCATATCAGCCAGCTCTCTATCTCCCTCCCCTGTGTAATTCTGTCTTCCTCCTAGAGACTATACTACTGTAAGACTAGCTATAGATTTCCCTCTCCTCAGTGATGAATGATCCTAGTCTGGAACATTATTTTCTGCAAGAATTCCACATAATATCGGAAGGTACAGGCTACCTCTACAACATCAGACTGAAGACAGCAAGAGTACAAGAGCTTCCACAACCCATAAGAAGAGTTTGCAGGTCCTTCTCTAAAAGCCTTTTGCTGGAAGCTTCAAAAAACACAGTAGTAGGACAATCAATTTCCTTCTTTCCCGTACTTTTTACATTGAATGTAGAGTTTCGGACTTCACATCAACACTGGACTTTCAGGTACCACATTAAACACATAGGAGTACAGCAAAATACAGCAGCTATAAGAAATTCCATCTTGGCTGGTATTTACTCATGGTTTCACCGCTTCCCAGCTGAACTATATAATGTGATACACTGGACCATGATGAAGCCTTTCTTGGTCAGGGAATGGATCTTAAACTTAACAGTGTAAAGTGTTGCATACCAGATGTGTCCAGATGTCCACTCAGGAAAAAAAAAAAAAGGTGAGATGCTTCCTAATTATGAATTTTTTTTTTTTCTTCTGTGTTCAAGTGCTCTGTCATATAGTGCAACGGCATCTAAAAGACTCCCTAATGTCCAGGATAAAGACCATGCTCAAGAACTTCTGGTACAGCTAAGATCTCTGTAACAAGTTCAACTACATGCAAGACAAATCTTTACAGGTAACTCTCCCAGGAAAAAGGCACAATCCCAAACCTCAATATACTTCGCACAAAGTGCAATTAATCTTTGCCAGACCAAAACTTCCATAAGGGACAAATTAAAAAATAAATTAAAAACAAGAACAAAATATCTCATGTCAATCAAGTCCTTTCACAATACACATTTCTCTTTCAGCAGTCCATATAAAAGATCAACCAGTGCATGACACATCACTCATTTAGTGTACCTGCCTGCACTTAGTACACCACTAATTACTGTAATACAAAGAATCTGCTCAGACTCAGAACAGACGTTAAGAATTACTTTAGTAATCTTAAGGTTTTTCTGTGGTCTTCACTTTTCTAAAAAGGATTACCTGTTGATCTCTATACCATGTCTGTAATGAGTATCCACCAATAGCTGTTTTCATGGCATTAAACCTAACACATAACTTGCAGGCAACAGTAGTAAGTTACATGGGATTTCAGTCTGACCCATGACTCCAGAATCAGATCCTTACTCGTGCTTCACTCTACTGAACATAATTATTTTCCCCCATCTACCACACATGTTTATAAATCTTCTGATGTCAGTAACACACAACTATACTGTCTTACCTACCTTATTCTAATGAATACTGTTTTCAAGAGCACATTACATTCACTCACCTCACAAAAAGCAAAATTTATACCTTCACTTCTCTAGATAGAGAAGAAATTTTAGCTTAGATTGTTTCACTGCCTTCATGGAATCCTACAACTTTTTTTTGTTTTGTTTGGTTTTGGTTTTTGTTGGTGGTTGGGGGTTTT
>JANIJG010021684.1:39479-49916 GCA_024611175.1 Megaceryle torquata
TGTTTTGTGTGGTGGGGTGGTGTTTTTTTTTTTTTTTTTTTTTTTTTTTTTTGGGGGGGGGGGTTTGTTGTTGTTTGTTTGTTTGGGTTTTTTGCTTTGTTTTGGGGTTTTTTTTGTGAAATAAAACCATTCCTACATAAGCCAGAATTGCATTCTACAATCTGAGATTTGAGCTCTGCATAATAATTGACATTTTCTATTCAGCAGTTTGTCAGAAAGTCAAGTTTTGGATACCAAAGAACTCAGTTTTGAATTAAAACAGGATCCCTGGAGAATTAAATAGCATATTTCTCATAGTTTAGAATTTCTGAACAAGTCAGCTTTTATCAGCAATAACTGAAGTTGCCAAATTCAAGAACAGAACTGATGTGGCTACACACTGTGAAACCATTTAGTGACAGCACAAATACAGTGCACTGTAATTAGTTAGCTAACTGTTGTTACAAAAAAATGTGTAGTGCCACCTCTACATAAATTCCAAGGAAGTGCTTATGTTGTCTATTATTTCTAAGGTCATCAAAATTAAGTGCTTCAGTTTACCCATCTGTACTTGTAATAAATTGAATCATAACTTTATGCAACTGAACAAAGATACTTGAAATGTATGGCAGTAAAACACCATGTTATTGAAAGATCATTATTCAAAATCTACAAGAGTACCATCACTTGAAATTTTAGTTTTTTAGTTACTTTGACTTTTGAAAGAACACTCTGATGGACTATCTAAAGAACTCCTCAAAAGTAATTTTAATTCCCATTAAGTATATGATGCTGCTTGTCAAGGTATTTAAAGAGCCCCTGTCATTTAGCAAACATTTTTACTTCGGAGTGCTGAGGTTTACAAGACACTTCCCCTCAGTACAGTTTCACACTTGCAAAGGTGGGGAAAAATGAGAGAATACCAAAGAGATGAAAAACAAATCACGTTTTTATACAAAACTCTCTCTCTCAAAAAAAAAAGGCAGTTACAATTTAGGATTTTTGACCTAAATTTTTTATATACTATTTGACTTGAACTTCAGTCTAGCCTTTCCTGCCCTTGAAACTCATAACAGTCACAGAGGAAACATGCATACATACACCAAAAAAAAAAAAAAAAAAAAGCAAGAAATAAATACCTGTTTTGCTGTTTCAGAAATTTATGCATGATCACAAAACAGTTTATTTATTTGCATGTAGCAGTATTGATCAAATTTTAGCCTTTGCCAGTCAAAGCTAAAAGACATAAGGGACATAATATACTAGCAATTTTCATCAGTCTGGATTCTTCAAAAGCAGCAAAGCAGTGTATATCAAGCAAGTGTACAAGAAAAAAAAAAGTGAGTAACTTCTTCCTATTTTTTTTTAATGTATAAAGATGACGTTCCATATGCATGCAAGTTATTAAATACTTCACTTGGTTTATTTTACAAATTTAGATGTCCTAATTTACAAAGTAAGATAACTAGTTTATAGTACACAAATTCAGAGCATCTTATTTAGTATCTTCTTTGCCAGGTTCCTTTCATCTCTCATTTGCACAGGTATCAAATTATGATTCAGTCACTTAGCCAGTTTGAAGAATGTCATTTTTTTCTGTTACAAGGACAATTTGAAGGAGCGTGTTACTTCTTGGACATATTCACCTTAACTTTTAAAACTAGATTCTCCTCTCAGAGGAGAAAACAAATGATGAGACACAGCATCTTTCTTCATCTCTCCAACCCTCCCCTCTCATCAGCTCCTAATGCTAAAACTCTCGTAAGCTTTACTTTGGATGACACTACGTGAGACTGTTTAAATGGAGAGCGAGGTTTCATACCAGACTCCTTCACTAAGGTTTCCTGATGTCTTGTACCTTGCTTTCACAAACCTGAAAATCTTCAAAAGAAACAGACAATTTCTGAAACTGAGGACATTCTTGTGCCTTTTCTTGACCTCAAGACTTGCTGCAGTACTGAAATACTCTTCAGATTCTTTATTGAATGGTGGCAATTATACTCAATCCACAACAGAACTACTGGATATAAATTCAGGTATATGCACTGAACAGCATGCAGCTATCAAACTCAACTTTATGGATGCCTCAAGACTTACTATATACATGTAGACTGTATATGCAACAGTTATCTCAGATTCCTATACATCAGGATGCTGAGTAGAGCTCCAAAACAACTGTCTGGCATATAGAATTACTGAACAAAGGATCAAATATTTGCATGTAAAGGAGGATACAAAAAAAAAAAAAATTAACAAGTGAATTCATAATTTAAATGGATGGACTAGTCATCTGTGTGTTGCCCTATGGCAATTAAGCCTGGATATTAGTAGAGCTTCTATTAACACCTTTTATTTATAGTCTATAAATTTTAATTATACAAATTAATATTTTTAAAGTAATCATGCAGACTGAAGAATTTTGAAGGCAACAGACATGTTCCTTTATTAATACAGTACTAATGCAGGCAAGATTTTATTTGGCTTCAGGTCATACTAGAAATCTACACTCAAAAAAATTGACCAATCCAAAACACTTCTGTGTAGTTTCACATGCTTGATCACTGCATTTGTTTACTGCTGTCATTACACACACAGGCAGCAAGTTCAATCTATTTTGAAGAAACTTCACAAAAAATTTCAGAATGGCACTGCTTATGTGCACCATAAATACTCATACTTTTGGAGAGAGGTTGACATGGAGCTGAAATGCAGTAAATACACATTACAGCTTGGAGACTGCTTGACAAACTCTGTGTGCACTTTCTTTTATATAATTATCCCAGTTAGGGGTAAAGAATTCAACTATCAGAAAACTCTCCTAAAACAAACAATGATAGAAAATGCAGACTTACTGCAGAAATGTAAACTAATTCATATTGATTATGATCATATTTAAAAGCTTTGCTATAAAAACAGATAAACATTTTCACTTCACTTTCAATTATTGCCAGCCCAATAGACTAAACACTGTTTTTAAAAAGATAAAGAAAACCTTAAGCCATTTCTCAACCATTCAAACATGTACATGTAAAATAGTATTGTTCAGAATTCTCCATTAGAAATTGAGAGATTATCAAAAAGCCTCGTCTTTGTACAATTTTTGTAGTTTCAGATGATTAATTTTAAAAAGGTAGAAATTATTTATAAATACACAGTATTCATTTGTACTGAAAGTATAACCAAATTAAACTCTTCACGTTTGTCAGGCATTTCTCATATGCATATATTCATGTTTTTCCACACAAATAATCTTAAATATTTTTCATAAATTGTTTGAGAATGGCATTATAGTGTACTGACTAAAACGTATCCAGTTAACTACACATGATTGCCTGTATTTATTACTATGGTTTAGCTTATAGAGGAACAGATGGTTTCCATGTGCTCCCAGTCGAATACTCTCAACAGCTTATTTGATTATCTGCACTATGTTTTTTGAATTAAATAATTTAGCTTTAGCATTCTGTACTTCTTAAATTTGACCTGCACCTTGCAGCTCTTTTGACTTGTGGCAATTGCTGTTGGCTAATGGCCAGCAGACATTTCCTCAGACTTTGAGTATAGTTAATTCTACAGTGAATTATAACCAGACACTCTATATTCCTTAGGATAACATGGTCTAAATTCTGTTCTTCAAATAATCCCTACAGATGCATGCATGCAGAATTAGTAAGTTAACAATTAACCAAAAATTACTCTTTTAATCTCATTTAAAATTGTGCAGTCTCATGTCACATAAAGGAGTGACTTTAACCTACTGCTTATATAGTTCTTTAAAGAGCAAAGTATTTTAAAATACAACTACATAATTTACACAGAGACAAATAACATTTAAGATCTACCTTCTATTTCTATTGTCCATTTGTTTTAGCATCAGGATGTGTTTCAAATCATTCCATTACGCTTTGCAACGTAGGTTACTTAAAGAAAATATACGCGCATTATTGAGTTCTTTATTACTCATGGCAAAGTAGCAGCACATAGTTTTATTTTGGGTTTAGTTCGCTATTACCAATGAAGTTGGATGTTGTAACAAGATAATAAAAATTATCTTGCCTAGAAAGTGCAAGGAAATACACATGCTAGTATTGTCTAATTACTTAATGATGGAAATATAGGTTTTTAATTACCTGAAACACTATTTGGCATATGCTCCCTAAAGGGAAGCATATGCCAAATTTTCTTTAAATAAATTTTCCTTTTATTTAAAGTGTTAAGCATCAGGGTAAGCTTTAGCATAAAGCAGGTTAACTAAAACATTAGAGTAATTCTTTAAAAAAAAAAAAAAAAAAAGACCATGTGAGAGAAAGAGCACAAGCACAAAAAACAAAATGTGTTAAGAAATCTTAGTATATTGTGTATTGAAGGATCTTCTGCAAATGAAAACACATATAACTGCAACAATGCATGCTTGCCCAATAGTGAAATCGCCTATGTAATTATTTTATTAATTTAAAAGTCTAAGTTTCAGGTATATTTTTTTTTAGTTTAATTTGGTCAGTAAAGCTGAGGCCTAAAAATAACTGTATTCTGTTGGATCACTCACTGGCTACATAATATTTTAACACCCAAAACCTTTGATAACAGAGTCAGGTCAATTATTTCTTAGAACAGAATGAAAACTAAGTTGCTTTTCTTCTTTTATGGGTGGTTGTGTGTTGTTTTGTGAAACAAAATCAAACTCAAAACAGGTAAGGATAGCAAGGATCATTGAGTTATTTCATTGCTGCCATCCTCCCAGAGTTACGCAGACAAATTCTCGACTATCATATGCCAGAAAAGTATTTTCAGAGCCAAGCAAGGAAAGTAAAAAAATTAAGTGTGCTTCTAAATGTAAAAACGATGGCTGACTGACACACTGGAAAATGGGAGCGTGGCAGTGGAGGAGAGAGAGAGAAATACAATGAGAAGCAATGGGTCCAGACAGAAGATGGATGCACTCTAACCCCACACTGTTCTGGATTCTAGGTGGTCGAAGAGCAGGTCACAGTACATGAAACAGGTATTTCTGCAAGGAGAAGAGGAATAATAGTAAAAAAGACAGTACTACCAGTGCTGCCAAAAGCAACTGCACAATCATGGCAGATGAAGAGGATTCCATACGCCAGAAGTATGTAGAGCCAGATTTTCAAAGGTACTTCAGTACTTTACAAATGTCACCGAGTGCTTAGCTACAAGATATGTTAATATTTGGTTACTCTCACTGAGTAAAGAGCTATACAGTAGTTAAGTCTCTGAATTCCTCAGGGACCCGATAAGGTATTTCCAGCTGCATGCATTTTTCAGCTATTTTCCACCTATTCACACCTAGTATTTACAGGTTTTGGCTATATTCAAGAAATCCTGACCAGACCCCCAATTTTACCAAAATATTCTGAAACCTAAATGTTGCAATGACTATTCAGAAGGTATCCTAACAGTTTGTACAATATTAAAAACCTCAGATAACATAAAAACTCTTTCAGTCCTTCCAGTTTCATCTGCCCAAAGTCTGAGATAATTATTTGGTTTTATTTTCTGTTAATTAAAAGAAGAAAATAGGAGGATTAACTACTTAAACCCATTGGAGTAAAGCACTTACATAAGTCAATGTAGGATGGCAAAGCAAGTCCCCACTCCAACTTATTTACAGCAGGATGTAAATTCCCAGGCTATGAAACATTGCAGGGCTGCTCTCACTAAAAATTTTCCTATTTCAGACTAAACTAATACCACTTGCCAAGCAAAAAGCCCAGAAGATACTTCCTATAGCAGTGAGGTATTCCACAACTATCAAATGGAAAGAACATCTGTCTGCAGCATACAAAACAAGAGTAAAATCATTACTGTACATAAATGTACTTGATTTCAAGTATGCTTGACAAGTTGGCACCTGTACCAATAGAAATCAAAGTATGGACTTAAGAAACTCTGAGTTTTGAGAATTTGGAGGTGTATCCTTTGACTCAACCACTGTGTCTTCCAATCTTTTGCATTCCTCCGAAGTGTGCCACCACTTTCACTCAGCCTTCAAGATGCCAGGAGCTGAAAGTACTGTAGACATCGTGTCTATTTTCTGCCCCTAAAGTGATAGCAAACAGGACTTCAGTCTACTCATGGATGCTTCGGAAAGAGCATGCAACTCCAAATTTTTGCCTGGGGACAGGTAGACCTACTAAACTGGCACACTCTTCACTGCTTTTAAAGACCAAGGAATAAAGATCAGACAGAATACTGGTAAACACCTTGAAATTAAAAGTTTCCATTCAACAAAGGCTAAAACAAGCTGAAGAGCACAGGAGTAAAGTTCAAGTAAAGGTAAATTACAGAAAGAGCATTGAGTAAAAATAGAGAGTAAAGACTACAGCTGTTCCTGGAGAAAAAAAAGAAGTCTTGGAAGTCTTTTGGGGTTTATTTTTCAAGGTAATTAAATTATGATGGTTATGCAAGAATTTCCTACTAACTTCAAAACTATGCATATGTTCAAAGTGCTCTGCAAGACCAAAGCCTAACAATATGGAGAAAATAAGCACCTTGACCATTACCAGAAGGAATCTGTCTATTTGGTGTTACCTAATTTCATGAATACTTAATCATAATTAAAGTCACCGGATGGCTTTTAAAAAGTAGTTAATTGTTAAGATGATTGGCAGTTTTCTTTGCTGTTGGTAACACCTAATGATACACTGCAGGATGAAAACCTGCATTAAGAAATCCAAAAATACCTTGTCTGTACTCAGTGCATTGTCTCCACAGACATTATGTTGGTACTACCACTTAAGAAGAAGGCTGATGGATGTCAAAGACTCTCTCAGAATGCTACTCAGATCATTTATTCAAAGGTTTCTTAAAAATATTTTTAGGTGTTGGTTTTAGGGCTTTTTTTCCCCCCTCAATTCTATAGCTCCAACAAACACAGTAAGCAAGTTTCAAGATGCCAGCCAAATTACTTCAGAATTTCATTAATTTATATCTGTCTCTAGCTAAGAAATAGAATTCTAGTATACAGCACTTAAACAGAAGTCTTGGATTATGATAAACTGTTGGTACATGAATAAGTATCTTCACTTGTTTGTGCTACAAAAAAAACCAACCATCTACAGAGATACTGAAGAGGCCAAAAATGGAGAGGAAAATGGTGTCAGCCTTGTGTAAGAGAAAATACATTACATTCAAAATCTGATTTACGTAGTCCCCACTCACACCTCTGACAGACACACTGCAGACCTGTAGCCAGCCAAACATCAGATAAAGCTCAGCTTCAAAATTATTTTTTTTTTGGCTTCTCTTACAGGTGTGGATGTCTTGATCCTACAAGAAACATTAAGCATATAAATCTAACTTTAAGGAAACAAGGAAAGTACCTTACCTATGTGTTCTATATGTCTATTTTTAATTAATTCTAAATACAGAGGCCTCTCTAGCATTTAATTACTCCTATTTCATGTGACAGAGTATTCACAAACATTGTAATTAATTCTTAATAGAACAATAAATTCAGACAACAAATGAAAGTGACTCTTAACAATGTATTTTGAAATCATTGCTAAAATCCAGGCAGAGTGCTAAGACATGTCTCCATAAGTGGATGGGACAGCATCCTGCCCCTCTGCTCCTCCATCCCACGCCCAGTCTTCTGCCTTAACAACATGAAGAGTCATCTTCCATAGTTAGACTTAGTGGTATTAGCCCCCACAGAGCCATGCAGCTCTCAAGACTAGATACTCCTCTACAAAGACCAGAATGTTACAATGTACTAATGCCTTTCTTAGCACTATATAAGCTGAGTCTACCTTCATAGAACAGAGACAGGAAGCCTGAAACATTTCTGTGACTAAACAGACTCCCACACAGGATCTCAGTATCAAACCTAGTGAAGCCTGCAGTCAGAAAATGCACCATGGCTTAACCAATGCCATCCTCTATAATGTGAAAAAAAAAAAACCAACCAGCTAAACAAAATAGCTGCGTATTTGATGACACTGATCTTAACTCTTAACTCATGTTACATAGTATTTAAAAACTAAAACAAAACAAAACCACCAAACACCTTATCTATATATAATACAACACTGGGTTATCTACCACAGCTGTTTTGTTTTTTTTTTTTTAATGCTGAAAGAAGAGCTACACTTTGTTCTTAAAATAAACAAAGTCTTTTCCTTTTCTTTGTAACCTCTGACAGCACAAAGTAAAATGATTCATTAAATGACTACTTTATGCTTATTTATGAGATGCTAACTAGGTGTATGATGTGCTAATTATTAAGAAAGCACACATTTGGAACATCTCCAGGTGTATTTCAAAATCTTTTTCCCCAGGTGCAGTTGTTTTTCATTTTTTTTCTCTTTGATTGAACATTACAGCATACACAATTTCTTCACTTAGTTTCATTGTTTCATAGACTTTAACATCAGAGCAAATTCAGAGCACCTGATCACCAGCCATTCCACTTCATCTGGACACTTCTACTGCCAAATCCACAAAATTGTTTAATAAAAAAAAAAAAAAAAACAAAACACTGTATTTTTGAAATTAAAACAGACAGACAGGAGACTAAAAGGCTGCTAATATCCGAAGGCTCTGCAAGGGCTGTGAAGCAAATACATTAAAGGCTTCCAAGAGTAAGAGGTTACAAAATCACAGGTATCACAGGGTGTCAGGGGTTGGAAGGCTCCTTGGAGATCTTTGAGTCCAACCCCCCTGCCAGAGCAGGATCATATAATCTAGCAAAGGTCACAAAGGAACACATCCAATCTCCCCAGATTCATCCCAGTCTAATTTAGGAAAACATTCCTTTCCTAAAGCCAATCATAAAAGTCAGGATAAACTATGCAAGCATCAAGAAAAACTAGAACAATGACCTACTCCAGGCTAAGTGCTGTTTCCTGGGCTGACCAAACTGTCACGCTCTAAAGGAATCTAATAAGCAAAATGGGGTGTGGGGGTTCTTGGAACAGAAAAAGACTGAGCTGTGTTGAGTTTCAGAAGCATAGCAGGTACTACATCAAGGAAGAGGAGCCCAAAGGAGCAAATCTTATACTGAAGTTAAATGACTTGGTAAGTCATTTACACTAGAATGCACGATTTGAGGAGATCAATATACACACCATTTCATGGACTATTTAATACAAAATCTGACAGTTTGACTCTATCAAGGCTAATGAAAATGTATTTTAAAAGGATTCACTTACATGAATATCACTGTCACTGATTACTCTGATGTGGACATGCCTGAAAAACTGTTTAAGTAGCAGAATTCACATGTAGTTAATTTTGACACATTCAAGTGCAAAATACAGTGATCCTTAGCTCAGAATTGGGAAAATAAATAGAAGAGAAACAACCTTTGCTATCTCACTCCTAAAATTTTCTTTAGTATTTGTTAAGATTGTTTTCATATTAAATCAGATGTTTACACATACCTTGATCATTTCTTTCTGTTTCAAACAAGTACTGAGTAAAAGCTGTGGTTTAGGTTACAGCAAAGTGAAGGATGGAAGATATTTTTCTGATGACAAATTTGATACTAAGACCAGCAGGTAGCATACATGCGCAAAGGCATGATATTATAGGTAAGACCCAAAGCATTCTACGTGCACCATATAATTACTTCAGGATGGAAATTAAGACTGTCTAATAGAAATATATAGTATATTTTATATAGCAAATAAATTCATTCATCTTGCAGTAATGGAAAACAGAAAATATTTTAATTATTATTTTGCTAGGTCTAAATCCCTGATCTTGCCACAGAACAGCTTTTTTTTTTGTTTGGTTGGGGTTTTTTTTAGTTTTGGTTGGTTGGGGTTTTTTTTTTATTTTTACTTCTTAAGGACACCTGCATAATTCTGAGTTTTAATATTTCTGCTTACAGCCTGCATTTCTGATGTTTTATTAATTAAATTTCTTCTCATTTACATACAACAATGCACTTGAACTGTGTTACAAGCAGTATATAGTGAGATAAAAAAATGTCTTGTACTTACACTTTATATTAAGCATAAGTTAAGAAAAAAGGTTAAAGTTCAGATTGAAGGTAGAAGTTTTGTAAAAACTAGAACTTGTGAATTGTAGAAATAAAAAAATTACTGAAGTATTTCACAAAACATGGAACTTCTTTTCCCTTTCTGAAGCAGAATACATTTTTTGCTTGGTTTACAGCAATGGACATTATCACCCCCTCTCTCCCCTGCCTTACCATGAGGACCTTAAGGCACATCTCAGTGACCACAGGATTCGCATTAAAAAAAAAAAAAAAAAAATCTGGTCAGCAGATGCTTTATAAACATATACTTAGTCTAAGTATGTAATCTGGAAAACAAAGCAGAAGAAGTGCTATGAGAAACTTCTGCATATTTTTTCCTTTAAAATATATTTAGATTTTTTTATCCATACTTTGTTAAACCTAAATAATTCTCATGAAAGTTAATTTTTTTTTTTCCCTACTTCACATCATTCATTCAAAATTCAAGATCA
>JANIJG010021685.1:0-36134 GCA_024611175.1 Megaceryle torquata
GAAAACTTCTTCACTGTGAGAGTGACAGAGCACTGGAACAGGCTGCCCAGAGGGGTTGTGGAGTCTCCTTCTCTAGAGACTTGTAAAACCCACCTGGATCTGTTCCTGTGTGGCCTGCTCTAGGTGTTCCTGTGCTGGCAGAGGTCCCTTCCAACCCCTACCATTCTATGATTCTATGACACAGATGTCTAAACTATGTTGAGGAACTCCAATGTTCCTGCTTCTCAAAAAAAGGATGATTTGGTAAGAGTATGGAAATAGACATAAAAAACTGCAATTTAATTGGATTCCAAATATAAATGAATAAGAAATAAAAATAATAATAAAAAAAAGACTAATGAAATTACTAATATACTGTATTTGAGCAAGGCTATTAAGAAGTTCCTTTATTACAAGAATTGAATAATATAACTCGTTAAGAATTCTCTGAAACAAACTGACACAAGGACAATGCAAACCATTACTGATATATTACACTCAAGCTGGATGGCTTTGTTGTGCAACGGTAATTTAAAGACCAGCTGACTGGCAGACTTCTTCTTAATCCTGTGCTAAACCCTAAAGAAGAAAAAGAAAGAACAAATTGCCAAATGAGGGAAACACTATAAAGTTGGCACTAATTCACCTCTGACTCTTTAAGCAGCTTCTCCAAGAATACTGGTATAGTTGATATAGTGCAAATAGGGGAAATAAGGAATAGAATGATAGACAAACACATGGGAAAACAAAAAAGGCAGAAAGATTACAACCTGAGCTTTTCCACAGATTTCAGATTTAATAGAAACAGGAATCAGGCGCACAAGGTAATGGAAATATGCTCTCAACTTAAACATAGTCATTTAGTCTGTACATATATACACTTTAGCTGATCACCTACTCTGTAAGCAAGATCTTGTCAACACAAGTCAATGGAGTCTAGGATGCAGCTATTTTCTTCTTAAAATAGATAAACCTAAATGCAAACTATCTCACGTTCCTCACAGAGGGAACCCAGCAACATTGAAGGGAGTCTTCTCAAGAGAAATACAGTACTAGTATTTAGTTTCAGAACAGTATGGGTACTCCACCTTCCTTTCCCTGTATCCATGTCATTCTGGACCAAGAGACAATAATAATTTTGTTGAACTAGACAGGTTTTTTAGAATTCAGTAAGACACCATTCTTTCTATTTCATTCTTTCCTCCACATAAAGATTTAATACTCTCTTTCCTAACCCTTGCAAAAGTTAAAGCACTTTTCACCTTCCTTAGCATTTTGATGCTGTCATCTTCCTTAATAATAAAGCAAAACACCAAAAAGAAAAATGTAGCAAAAAGATCCGTTTTTCACTTTTGCTTAGATGAGCACATCTGAGGATGGAAACGAGACATCTTCTCACAGTAATTTTGATTGGAAATAATTAAAGCAGATCAAATTGTTTCATAGTTCAATAATTATGCCAGCACTGCTTCCACAATGATTCTGGGATTTTATGAAGAAATGTGGCTGGAGCCTTGACAGATAAAAGTGTTTCAGCTTTTCCTGTCTCCATATCTCTACTTTGCAAGGTTAGAAAAAAAAGTCCCAGGGATTCCATCACACTGATGATTTCTTGAGGGTTTCTGGTTAGTTATTTGCACATGGATCTATCCAATCTTTTCTATGATCCCTCCAATTCTTTTCATTCCTTATGACACAGGTTGCAAAGATGATATTTTGCAGCTACACTCTTTTGCTGTTTTCACTAAGGTTTCATTTGTTTATTGTAATTAAAACTACTTAAGTTTCAAACTTTAAGATCTGCTTTATGTTATCATCCAAAGAAATCAAAATAGAGGTTTTCATGGACTTAGGACACAATACTGGGACCACTGCCTGAGGATTAAGATGCAAAATTGAAAGCTGAGTTTTGATTGATTTAATGAATTTCTACTCAGCATTTCTACCAGCCATTTTCTTTGCAGTATGATACTTTTAGTTGGTACAGTATGATTAGATATTTATATGCTAGCCTTTCTGTAGATGCAATGATTGTGAATTTGGTCTTCGATTCACTCTATTAAGAATTTGCTTATCTCCACAGCAGGGCATTGCTAAATAACTGCCAAGAGGCCACCTTTTCATCCAATCTTAGTGTTCCCTGGGGGTGTTTTCAATGATTATGAACATTACCCATAGCATGTTTTAAACATTAAAAAATAAACTGTAAATTTGATCATAACAGTATCCCAATAAAAGACAAAACCTATTTGATGCTCATCATTTTCACCTTGTTCCTTGCAAAGTGTTGCATGTCTTTTATCTTTCCTTAAATACTTTCTATTCTTTCCATGAAATGTCTGCAACCATTATATTGTAAAGCTTAATTTCATTCAAGCCCCAGAAAATACTGTATTAACATATATCTGATGTCACACTGACTACAGTTCTTGAGATGGCCAATAATTAATGGAAATGTTTCAGTAACAAGACATGGTATTTATTTGACTAGTATCTGGTATAATAGTGAATGAGGCTTACAGCTGAAACTTGTATCCTTCTTTCCTTCTCCAACTCCTCTGGATGCTCCAAACCCCTCTATATGTACAGAAGGAAGACATGGGAGTAACAAATCTCACATCTCATATGCCCCATTAGATACCAAAGGTGGGCCACAGGGAGATGAAAATTCTGGACTATTTCCACCTATCAGGAAGCAGTAAAGACAAATCTGTCCCTTTCTTTGGATTGTTTGAGCAGTCAGAAGAAACAATTTCTGTTTCCACAAAGACTTCTTACTATAATAAAGAGGGCAGAGAACAAAGAGATGGCTCAACTTTTAGTCCAAACATGCCTTGTGGGGAAGCTACTTAATTTTTTCCCTAATCTCTTCAGAACTCAAAGACAAAAGGCCTCTTTGAAGACCTTATTTATGGCAGAAAGTTCTTTTAAACTCTAATCGCTGAAATGTATTTTTAAAAGTAGCATCTGAATGTCTTAGAAACCCACAGCAGAAACCATGGCAACACTCAAGTTCATGCGATCTGGAAAGGATATGAGAATATAAGACCAAGTATCAGTAAATCTGTGGCAAAATGATTTTTTCTTTATACCTAGTGCCATTCTTTAGAAAAGAAATGAACAGAATCGGTCATGATCAGATGATCTAGTAAGCAGCTAAGGCAATACAGTCTTCTCTTAGTAGTAGTATCATAGTATAGTCAGCAGCAACTACAAAATAAAACCAAAATATGTATGCATTGTAACTTACCATTATTCTTATCTCAGATACTGGAGCCAAAACATAAGGGACTGTCTGTAGAAGAAAAATATACTAGCCTAAATGCTCAGAGCTCTCATGTTTGAGGAGAGACTCAAGCCATGAACGCAGTTCAGGTACAATGAGCAGAATAAGTAATTGTAAAGCATCAAAGATACAATGATAGTTGCTTACAAAGCCTATGACAACAGGTTTTGTTGTCATTTCACTTTTCTGTACTGGGGTAGGATTTCTTCCCCAAAAACCAGAGTGCTTTCTGTGTGAAGTCAGTTCTGGTGGAAAATGAAAGTGATGATTGAAAGAAAATATGAATACCAACTGATAATTCTTTATAGGCATATTATTTTTAAACGAGTCTGTTATTTGGATCATTATTTTCAAGTGCAATAGTCTCATTTCTAAACATAGCTGACATCCTTGTAGGTGTCAGACGAACTACTAATAGACTTCAGTAACTAGCCAAGAATGAGCCTATTTCAAATGCACACACATTTTCTAAGAGAGAATGGCCACCTAGCCTCACATTTAGCTTTGCCAGATAGAAGTCCATGTGTTTTCCTGGTTTTTCTTGCCTGCATATTAATGAGAGGTGAAAAGTTCATTCCTAGTTTGTTTTCCAGGTTATGGAAGGGGAGAAAAAAAAGCTACATGCCAAATCTCTTGCCCAACTTGTATGTAGTGGTGTTTACTGGACATTATTTCAAAGGAAATTGATGAGAAGTAGTGGCATTGTGGATTTTAAAACTTATTGTTTTCCTTATTTTCAGCATGATTCCATTTGCTGCCCTAGAAATGTTGTCTGAATTTTGGTCTTTATCATTTTAAAATTCCAGTTAAACATGAGTATCTTTCTTTAAAAGTCTGCATTAGTCCTCATTGACATAATTCAGACCTTTGTTATTTTGATCCATATATACCAACTGTATTTTCTGCTATATAAAAATTTGAGCTGACAAAGAAGTAAGAAATTTAATATAGAAGTCAGAATAGAGTACTAGACTAGTGCTACATTACAAAGAAAAAGGAAGATGAATTAAAAAAAAAAGATGACAAGTGATAAGGCAACTCAGTTTTCCGTGTAGATTGCAACAGATTTGTTATATCTTGTGTGACTAAACCTTAACACTGGTAAAACAAAACCACATTTTTTTCATGTATATTTGGAAGAATTCATGTGAAATCCAAACTTCATGTTCATAGTAAGCTTATACACAGTGGCAGAATTTTGGACTCTCTTAACCTATTTTTGCATTCCAGGAAGAAGAATAGCTTTTATTGTACAAATTATCGTTAGTAAACAATTCAAAGACAAAAGCAAAATCAGGTGAAGCTACACACTTCAGAAATAATAGTGTGGACACTGCTGCTTTCAACAGCAGCATAAGACAAGGCTCTTGTAGACTGAGAGCAATGCCAGAAAAGCTCAGCTTTCCATGTTCAGTGGAAAGATCCAGCTGCTCCTTATTCTATGGAGCCAAAGGTCTGCTGTCAGAAAGTTCTTAATACAGAAGCTCTTAATATGGAATGGAAGAAAAATGCTGGTTTATATATTTGAAAAACACTTTTGATAATGGAAGGAATCAGATGGCTTGAAAGTCATTCATTTGCCAGCTTTTCATGTTCTACCATACCGGAGGTCACACAGACTGTTGAAAAAAAAAAAAAACAAACCATATTATTTGTTTATTTAATCTGAAATGTACATTCCCAGGAATGGAACACTGAAGATTAATCCCAAGAGATGCCTGCCAACAAAGAAATCTTGATATATCTAGGTCTTAAATAAGCACTGTTAATCTATAGAAACAAAAATAGTCTACAGAGGAGGGCTGAATATCCAGTTTCACAGGTGGAACTGTAATAATACCTAGGCTAGAGTCATAGCAATGTCCTGGGAAAAAGAGTGCCTTTTCTGATCATTTTCAGGTGCCAATCTCAGCCAAGGGAAGTGGTGTCTCACCAGTTCTTCCAAAGTGGTTGACTATGGGTTGTTATCCAGGTGAGACTGTTGTCATCTGGCCCAAATCCTTTATGGTTACCTGGTTTCAAAAGGTGGAGTCTTTCAAGAAGTCACAGATTTAAGTGCAAGTAATATCTATGTCCAATCTGCTTGCCAAATTTCTGTTCATCAATGTACTGCCCTTCCAATTAGCAGCAAATTACTATGGGCTACTATACAGTTAATGATAATGCTTCAAGATAAGGAGCTGTCAGTCAATACAATAGACAATTAAGATCTCTGTTTAAGTACAGTAAATGAAAGCAAATAAAACACTAGAATACATTAAAGGCAGGATGTCCAATACAAGACGTTGGTGCAATGCCACTCAGTATAATCAAGTTTATGTCCTTTGCATGAAATGCTATGTTCGGTTCCATTGCTCTAGTGATATAAAAATAACTTTGGAAATTCAGTGACAGGCAATGGTTCAGAGCATGGAGGAATATCTAAGCAAAAATGTACAAAATACAGAGTAGCACAGGTAAGAGTGTACTACTTATCTGTTTACACAAGAAAAATAATACATCTAACATAGTACACAGCAAATTTAAAACAAAAAAAGAGAAGGGAACACCTGACTACTCAGCACATAATTAGTCAGAACTCTTTTAAATCAAATGTAACTCAGATGAGAATAATGATCTACACCTTCTGTAACTGCCACTCTCAGGCAGCACATACCTCTGTCAAACTCAGGACCAAAAAAAAACCAAACAACCAACCAAAAACAAAGTTGAGAAAAGAAATGTGCTACTTGGGGGATTTTAGTTCCACTCCACTGAGCTCTGTGGGAAAAACCACTAACAGCACAGTTACAGACCATCCACTTGTTCTGGTTGTCCTCCAAGGCAGGAAGCTGAGGATCTCTTTTCATATCCTCCTTCTCTGTACCTGATTCAAAGAGGGAATCTGAAGTCATGTTTCCTCACATAATTGTACAGCACCTTAGAAATCATGGAAACAGTAAGTTTCTGAGTCTTGTTTCTCCCACTGTTTCCTGCTAAAAAGATTGAGCTAGCCTTAGAATCAGATGTAAAAATTCTGGGGAGACTGAAGCACCTCTTTCCACACTAGAGTTTGGTACTCAAGTATCTTTGAAGAACATGGCGTGTGCTCTGCTCCTTTCTTCAGCATTTCTTCCTTATTGGCTTCTGTAAAATCTTTTTATGCCTTTTGTATGACATCTCTGCATGGCAGAGCATCTCAGTACTTCTGTGGATTTAGGTCAACTCATTTACAAAGCACTTATCATGCACTGATAAGAAAACGGGGAAATTCCATTTCTTGAGGAGTGGTTACAGAGAGCTCACAGAAGAAAAAGACCATTCTGCTTAAGCAGATGAATATGTCAAACAGAGTATCTAACACAATAGTTTAAGAATGGTCTCCAGTTTCAAAGCACAATTAATATTACTTTTCTTTCAACAGTGCTTTTTCTACTATGTAGTTCTGCTGAAAGCTGATTTTCCACATTATATTTTTCATTGTAAGGGAAGCCTATACTTCTATCACACAGGTTGATTTCACAGTCTCCAACTAAGGCTCATGGAGACTGTCTGCAAGATCCTCTGACATTTCTTTGAGTTCCATGAAAAGAGAAACCTAAAACTAAGATCAGTAGGAAACACAGTATTTAGTGTGATACTGCCACTGATATATTACTTAATGTTTTCATGCCCATGAGTCCACAAAGTTTGAAATCTACAGGTCAGTGTAGCCTGAGCTCTCTGGGGTTCATTGCTTTAATTAGAATTAACTAGGAAAGTTAATTTGAATACACAATTTCCTAATTAAAATGTAATCTAGCTAAAAAATACATCTTACTGGTTGTCTTATATGCTATTTCTATACATTTATCATATTTAATTGGGGAAGAACCTATTGTCTCACCACAAAGCATGGAACTTAAAAAAATATAAACAGAAAAAAAAAGAAAAAAAAAGTACCAACAAATTGACTATATCATTTAAAGTTGTATTGCATTTACACACTGAAACATTTCAATGAATGAAGCACAGGTTCTGAAAGCAAGATTAGCATTTTCTGGACAGAAAGATGAAAACACTAAAAATCCTAGGTGTGCTTAACCTTAGTTCTGAGACTAACAAAAATACAGGCCTTGGAAACATGGGTTACATGCAAATAGACAATAAAAGACAATAAATGAAAAGCAGTTATTTTATGCTTAGGAAAAACAATGCAAACTCTCCAGGAATGTCTCCAATTTTTGTTAGATTACAATTTGGGTATTAGTTCAACAGTACAGTTAAAAGAGTATGTGGATGTACACTGATGCAATTAATAACTTCTGAAGAACAATCATGAACCAAAGAATTTCATCCAGATTGAACCTAAGAGCATAACACATTTATCCACTAACATTACTATGTCTTGGGAAAGTATGCACAAGCATGATTATACTATTTGCTCAGAGCTTCAGATGGTTGTTAAGCTACATAGATGCTCCTCCCTTCAATTCTGCAGCTGGACTTCCTGGAATCCTGTGCCATTACAGATTTATGTTGCAGGAAACACCTTGTCATATGGGTAGTGCAAACAGCCAGTAAACCCTTCCAAATGGCTCAGGACAGCCATTCAAAACAAAATATTTCTGTTCGTCTTCAGGATGATTGCAGTTAACAGCCCGCTAAATGAAACCATGACCTCAAAATGCATGTTCCCCAGGATTATCAGGACAGTATCTGCCAAATGGAAATTAACAACAGCAGCAGCTCGAGATGCACCACAGCTCAAGTCCCAGACTCGTAAAGCCTTAATTGGATTTAGTGATGCATACGATTAGGAAGGATTTGAATTGATATACTTGAGGTGGAAGAGCCTTGCAAGTTATCCAAAATCAGCTTTGTAGTAAGGGTATAGGATCTTGTAATACACTAATAGTTACAATTGTAAAGAAGGTTATGAACGCAGTGGTGCTTTAAAATTCTTCATGTAAATCTTCTTTCACTTGCAAAGTCCAGTAACTAGCTGTACTGATTTTGGTTAGGATTGAGTTAAATTTCTTCACAGTAGCTTGGTATGAGGCTATGGTTTTGATTTGTGATGAAAACAGTGTTGATAACACAGGGATGTTTCAGTCACTGTTAGGCAGTGCTTGCACAGCATCAAGGTGTTTTCTGCTTCTCATGCTGCCCTGCCAGCCAGGCTGGGAGGGACCAGAGGGGAAACAGCCTGGACAGCTGACCTCAACCAAAGTGACAGTCCTTACCATATAATGTCATGCTCAGCAATAAAAGTTGGGGGAAGAAGAAGAAAGAGAGAAGAGGGACATTTGGAGTGATGGCGTTTGTCTTCCCAAGTTACCATGACATGTGATGGAGTCTGGCCTTCCTGGGGATGCCTGAACTCTTGTCCGACTATGGGAAGTAGTGAATTAATTCCTTGTTTTGCTTTACTTGTGCGTGTGGTTTTTGCTTTACCTATTAAGCTGTCTTTATCACAACCCATGAGTTTTTGCACTTTACCCAGATTCTCTCCTCATCCTGCTGGGTGGGAGTAAGCAAGCAGCTGTGTGGGTGTGGGAAAATAACAGAAGATGAGCGAGGAGGACTGCAAACATGGTCCAGTGACTTGCAGCTACAGTGTGGAAAAACATCTATCACACTAATCGTTGCTTAGCTTTGTGTGCTTGACAAGTAGAATATCTGTATTTAGATAACACAGGTCTGTGAAGGACTCAGGGGCACCTTATCAAACATGCTTGAGATTCCTGCCCTGCTGTGGGAAAGATCTAAGCACAGTGGAAAAATACTCTGTCAAGAATCCTTGATATACAGGAGAAAGCAGCATGTTCAAAAGCTTTTTTGCTTCCTAGCAAGGGCCAAGATCTGCAGTGCCTGCATACCCACGTGCGTGCCTCCACCCGGGTGCTGCTGCGGAGATCCTCCAGTTTGCAAGGTAATGAAACTAAATTTACTCTGCATTTCAACCACGGTTTTGTGGTTGTTCCTGTGTCCTGCCTGTGCCACTCACACAGTGGGGCTGAGCTGTCCATGGGGGTTAAACCATGACGCTGGCATGCTTTGCACAATGTTTCTCATAACCATAACCTTGAAACCAACTGTGTTTTAAAAGACAGCCCAGCTACCAATAAGTGGGGTGGAAATAACAAAAAAATGGGCATCCCAAAAAAAAAAAAAAAAAAAAAAAAAAAAAGCAAAACTCAGGAGCAGTATCCTCAATGCCTTTTATCCAAAAATTTAACTCTGTTTCAAATCTCTAGCAGAATTTAGTCAGAACTCCCAAGCCACGCTCATGTCTGACAGAAGCTCATGCAAGGTCAAAAGCATGCATCAGCATCTACATACGCATCTAACTAGCTTTTACAATAATATAGCAACTCCTTCTCTCAGTAACATGTATGTTGCAACAGATGTTGCAAGATAAACCACTGAGCTACCCTCCTGGACCACAAACATAAGAACAAGAGCACTGAGTCAGTGTAAGGGTGAATTACAGCCTAACATCTTCTCTTAAACATCACTCGCAACCGAAAGCCTAAAAAGACCACACAGACATATAGGATATATTTCTCTACTACTTTGACTACTCCTGTCATATTTAGCTCAAACACTTCCTGAGCTAGATGTGGTCACTATGTATTTATATAATTTTCAATGGACTTTTTTTTTCTGCAGACTTTTTCTAAGACTCCTTGTAAATTCTTAGTTCTCACTGCAACTTAGCCTAACCAACACGAGCGCTCCAGCACAACACTAAAAGCAGCTTCACGTTATCCACAATACATTAGTTCTTGCCATTCCCAAACTTCAGTCAATTGAGTAAGCCTCACTCAAACCATCAAAAAATTAATCTCTTCAGTCTATATTCTCTAACCCACGGCTGTAACCTAAACTTTAAGAATATATACCCAATGAACATATGCTGGCAATGGATAAAACCTCAGTCATAAGCCTTGGCTGAATCCTTACCCTCAGCATATGGGAATTCAAGTATGAATTTGCAATGCCACTGTTTTTTCTGGTTTTATTGTACCAGCTTTCAATCTTAATAACAAACATTAGATAATCCTAGGTTTTGATGCTGCAACCCTCTGTACAATAGCAACAACCTGCTACTCACCGCAATGAGGCACACAGCTAAACTTAGTAATTTCTTCAAGCCAGTTCAGGCTTCAGCCTGTCTCTGCAGAACCTTAAGAATCAATCAGTAGTAAATATTGCTCTTAGTGACTGCTCTCCCTATAAAGAACTCCCACATCGCTCTGACCTTACCCTTATATGTCAGCGATCTCTGCCTGTGTCACAATTATCCCTAAACCACTTGCATCTCTTGGCACTAACTCACTTTTGCCCCTAATAACCCAAACCCTAATCTGAACAGGTGCTGATGACTCAAATTTCATACAGAACATTACACTTGATGACACAGAGCTTCATAAAAAAAAAATTTTAAAGCATTTTGATTAATTATCCATTTTTACTAGCCAGAATCTCTTTCAGCACCAACAAAGACATCAATTCCTATTCACTATAGCCATTGAAACCTGGGAAAGATCAGATTCTTGGTAGGCTCTAATGATGCAATTAAGAAAAGCTGTAAGCAGCAGTTCTTTTGAGCTCTTCAGCCTCTCATCTCTCACAACTGTCTAGCTCCTAAAGGGAACTGTTGCCTAATTAGAGAGCAGTAATGCAGAGAGACCCAATGGACACCCACATAAAGTCTGTCTTAGTGAGTCCAAAGGCATTTTCCTTCTCCATATGCTCCTGAAATCCCACTCCAGCATTGCAATATATCCACCAATAATCCCCACTGATTTTTCCACAGTGCAGATGTACTGTGATTACTTTAGTAAGCATTTATGGGAGGATGAAAAAAAAAAAAAAAAAAAAAAGTCTGATATTAGGAGAAATCAAACAAAGTGATTTTAACATGATCAAAATATATTGCCCACATGTTTGTACACATTACTCTCAGAGGACTTCTGCATTAATGGTATCCACAAGAGTTTAAATTATAACATTGTAATTCTTTATGGTACGCATTGACAGCCCAGGATCTGCTTAAAAACAAATTATTTCTAAAAACTATCAGCATTTTTTCTTTTTTTATACTACTAATATTTCTATTCAGTATTTCGATCATTAGTGACATAAAAAACCAAGTAGTAGTTACTATCAGAAAGACAGTATTAGACAAAACAAAATATTGTTGACATTTTTATCACTGCAATTTCAAGTTGTGTTCAAAAATAAAACAGAGATCCTCAGGGAAAACCTACCTTGTGATTACTACAGATTACTAAGCTTAAAAGGCAACATTTTCTTAGGCAGCCTGCAAATGTCCATTCCTCATTCAGAAACAGGGAAACATTACTTAAGTTCTCATAGACTTACACAAAATTTGTACACTAGAAGTTGTCTCACAAACACACTAAACAAGGTGGGTAACAGAATGAACATGAACAGATGCCAAGGAAATATCTAAGTAGTAATTGTCATTTCTCCAATGAATAGAGCTCCAATCTTACTGTGTGTGTGTAAGATTCACTTCTAAACACAACCCACTAAAGATTACTTGGTAAGCTACCTCGGATAAAACATTTATGATCATTACTAACACTTGCCTACTATGAGGAGAAGACCTGAGGAAACACAGACCAATCTGTCCAACGGAGGGATTACCAACCAAAATAAGGACTGAGTCATGGGGCTACCCAGTATCACCATGTTCATCAGATTTTCTCAACAATTATAAATACTAATAACTTCAGTATTAATCATTTTGTCCCAGAGTACATGCCTGCAGAATCAGCTCAGCACTCTTCTGATTTTTCTTGACGATACCAATCTAGCCCTAAATCAGAAATCAGAACATTCTCCACATTTGGGCCTAGAATTGTACATTCTAGTAAATAAAATCAGCATCTTCTTCTCATGGGCCTGCAAACATAGAATATCTTTACTATAATACAGATATTCCATACTATACAACATCTTTTCATTTCCAAATAATGTCATTCTGTCTGCTGTCATTATTCTGACATCACAAATCCTATGACAAAGGGGAAAGCACTCTAGAAGCAATGTTGAAAATTGAAAAATGAAACATAGGTTCCATTTTGCATAAATCATCATCTTTTAACCATAAACTTGATCCATATAAAAAGCTCCCTGCAGACTTTAGTTCAAAAGTTGAGACTGCCTAGTTGATTGTTCTCTCCACAGAAATTCTGTAGCTTATCGCAGCAGTCTCCAAAGTGGGGTGTGCATACAAGGAAGAATATATTAAACTTCAGTAATGCCTGTATGTAATTTATAAATAAATATGCATATATTGAGGGAGTATGATCCAAAATTTTTTGCACAATCAAAAAAATATGAATACCACTGGCATATAGCATGACTAAAGAAAAGAAGCATGTTATAATATTTCAGTCCTTTCAGGGGGACTAAGAATGCTAAAATACCTTCTTGATATTGGGTTTGATGTATAAATTCCAATTCATCTGGGAAACAAGGGCAAGCAAGAAGAAAGGCTATTCAAGGTGTTATAAATATTCTCAAGGGTAAACTTCCAGCCCCACTGTGTTCTGTTGCCAACTAGCAACAATTTTCACTGATGTCAGCAAAACCAGATTTTCACCCAGATCTCTGACTAGAAAGTACTGAGATGCTTGTGGGTTTTCAGCAGGATGAAGGTCATACCAAGACTAAACACTGTAGTAGAATAGAGCCTTTAATAAACCCAGAAAGCACAACTTACAGAGAAAAACAATATGAATTAAAGTGCATAAAGTGCTGAATTAAAATTTTCAAATATTTTATAGCACTATTCTGTTTCATGAGAAAATAGGGATACTTTTTCTGTAAAAATTTTGTTTCAATACAAAAAGTTATTTACACAGAATTTTAGAATAAGTTTTCACTAGCTGTCTTTGATTTAAATCAGATCAACAGATGCTAAAGTAAAATCTTTCTTGACAGCTTAAAAACAAAGGTTAATTAGGTCAGTTCCCAAACTTGCAACCAACATTCTTTCATCCTTAGTAGTATTTCAGAATGATAAAAAGTGAGCAGAGATTGGTTAGTCAGAAAATTAGTATCAGTAACTTTAGATTTTTTGTGTCACAGATTTCCTGGTTTCCCCTTTTATATTACCAGCATTTCTGGTAATATAAATATTAATTGATACAAACACAAACAGAGGTAGTTCTGTATACTAAAAGCTGTTCCATCAAATAAGATTTTATTCTTTTTTAATTAAAAAAAAAAATTCACTCAATCTCTTCATATGCCTGAATATCATTCAGGACAATAAGATGTCATATGGAACTGTATACAGCACATGCACTGAAACACCTATAGATGCTTACTGCCGAGACTATCTTGTTCACAAGGGCACTCTATCACAATGGCAGAGCAGATAAACCCAAAAGACATGCTACAGTTCAAAGAGAAGTTACAGGTTTAATGAAAAAAAAATTAAATAAGTTATATATTCTGTGTTATGAAGGCTCTACATTACAGTAGGGTTATTCTAACAGTTTCTTCCATGGTCTAGTAACATAAGTCACTAAGCCACCATTAGGAGCTACTAGAAGCTACTCCACTTTATGTAGAATAGCTTTAGTGAAGGAAGTAAATATTCCTGTGCTCTGATTTGTAGCTGATGTGGAATTAACACTGGCATATGCTAGACATTAGTTCCATTGCAATTAGTTAATTGCAGAGTGAGAGATAAATCACATCTCCCGTCCTTTAGGTCCAACAACACAAGCATATCCCTTAAATCACATGTCAGAGGTCTTTCAGTAAACCTTAATTACATTCAAATGGTTTCCAATTAAATACTCTCATCTCAGGTGTCACTATAAAAACATTTCTAATCTGATTTATCCATCATGGTCTTATTTAATAAAGCCTAAAGTATCAATATATTAAAGAACAAGACAGATACTGTTCTAGATATTCTGATACAAATAACTCATTTCATAAGAATGATTCCTTTACAAGTTATTATGTATGATATAGGAAAGAATTAACAATTTTACTGTAAGACTCTTCAAAAGAAAAAAGATGTATCTTAATTTAATGGAACAGATAAAAAGATCTCACACTGAATGTATGAATGTCTATTAGGGGATGAAACCTGAAATACTGGACAAAATATTTTTGATGACTGCCCATTCAGTTTCATATACACTGAAAAGCTGAAAAGTAAAATACTTCTATTTCTCCAGCAGTGCTAAAATCTGAAAATGGTCCCTGACAGCTTAGATATCACGAGAAAGAAAAAAAAAAAAAAAAAAAAAAAAAAGAATTTATAAACTGCCTGAAGCTCTAAATATGAGGAACTTCATAGCTGTAGCCAAAGCAAACAAAAAAGTTACTAAGGGATGCCGTGAGGAGAAGGAATTTGAGATACTGGCTGCCTGCAACAACAGAAAAGCTATCAGAATGAGAATCGGGGTGTGAAATACAAAATAGAATATGTAAAAATGAAATAAGAAACTACCTGGTAGCAAAGACTGGGTAATCTTTACATGAAATAAGGAAAAAAGGGCATTTGAAGATTGATTTCAAGAGAAAAAATAAGTGAACAACCGAAACCTTTATTTATGGCAGGAAAAAGAAGGAAAGGGAACGAGCACATACATCAGATTTCATCTGAATCCTGCCAGTGCTATCCATTTAGGCTTCCATACTTTAGGATGAGAAAGCTGCTCAAAGCATAGAAATAGAACTCGCAGGTCAAAATACCAACAAATAAAGCAAGTAAAAGTACTTGTCTTTGTGAGAAGAAACCTGCAACTTCACAAAAATATACAAATTCACACTAAATAACTAGCAAATAGAGAACAATTTTTAGAAAAATCTGAGATGCTAATTACACAGAAATATTTAAGAAAGGAATAGGAAAAAAATATTTTTTTAATACCTATTTTTCTCAGATTCATTATAACATAAAGCAAGCATTGGAAAATATATTTTGTTTCTGCAAATGAAACTAATGTGCTATAAGACTCATTAACCACTTTGCCCTGAAACCTTCAGCTAGCAGCCCGCTAGACCTATAACAGATGCTCTCTGTTAACCCCCCTCCCTCCCCAAAGGGGAAGAGAAAGGGAACATGGGAGAGAGGCTTAGTGATTAGAAAAGGAAACTAGAACAGCTTTAACAAAAATGAAAATAATAATAATAAAAATGGAATATATAGAAATATATACAAAACCAGTACCAAACCCAACCACTCCAATGGTAATTATGTCACTATCACCACTGATGCTGTGGAGCAGGCAATGGGAGAGTCCCAGCAGCAGATGGAAGCTGTGTTCAGGGGCTGGATTCTGGTACCGGATTCAAGAACACACAGATTGGGATGGAAGGCAGAACAGACAGAGTCCTTCTCAGATGCTCTGAGGAAGAAACTGGAAGAGGACCTGAGCCAAGCAAAGCTGTCAAAGTGGGCCAAGAGAGCAAAGAGAGCTGAGACCCTCGTGATCCCTCAGCTTTATACCAAATATGACATCCATGGGCTGGAGTCTCTCGCTGGTCAGTTTAGGGCCACCTGTCCTGTCCACTCCTCACTGAAGGCGCAGCTTCTTTATCTTCTGCACCCCCCCAATGCGGTACACAAGATCAAGATCAAGACCAGTGGCCTTGGTCTACACACCAATCCTCGGTACTAACTCTAAACATGTTACTTCAGACAGTGCAGTTAGTTGGAAGAAATGAACTGAAAACTAAAAACACTGAACAGAATTAGTTCTGTTCTCACTCAAACCAGGCCACTCCTCTACTTCATGAAGATGGTGGGGGTTCCCATATAATTCCCCAAATTATTGTCCTGATTCACAGCTTCAAGGTTCTTTTAAACCCAAACAACATTTTAGTGACTACTCTCTGCTCCTGACCCTAAGTTAAAGGTGTGGTACCATGAGCTGTGGCCAAAGCACTGCGCTGCGCATACAGGAAGGGGCACACGTCACAAAGCCTGCATACCAGGTGAGCCATGATCTTCTCATTCCTATTGGTCTCCTCAAGATCCAAGGCACCCTGCCTACTAGACCCATCCTGCCTACTAGACCAAGGTATGGTACCAGATACACGTACAGAGCATCGTTTGGGCAGGGTGATGCTACCAGACAGGAACATAGGAGGTATAAAGTACAACTTCCACACTGAGCCTGCAGTTGAAACAAACAAACAAAACCATAAACAGCCACCAAACTCCACCTTCACTATTGAAACCACTTTTAATGAAGCATCCACCCGAGCAAGTAAACTTTCTTAGCCCAAATTATCTGCAGCCACACGTCTACGGGCAAGCATGGATACCCCGCTGACGCCAGCGGCGACAAGGCCGCGATAAAGAAGTGTGGGCGGCAAAATGGGGGCAACGTACCGCAGCGAGCCGCCCAGCCCAGCCCTGCCCTGCTCCGTCCCGCCGGCATTAACGTCCTCCCGGGCCGGAGCAGGGGCGAGCGAGTGGCCGGGAAGCCGCGGGGGAAATTTCGAGGAGGACGCGGGCGTCCGAGCCGCTCGCCCGGGAGTGCCTGCAGCAGCCGCGGCCGGGCACCCCGGAGCGTCTCCTGGGGCGCCCGCCTCGTGCCCCGTGGCCGGCCGTCGACGAGCAGCCCCTCTCCCACGCCTTCCCTCCCGGGGCTCTTACTCTTTAGCGGCGGCGCCCAGCAGTCCGGAGCTGGTACGACTGCCGAACTTCTTGCTCCCCTTGGAGGCCATGGCCGCAGGTCCCGCCGCGTCTGCCGCGTTGCCGGGCGACCTGGCCCGTCGGACGTAGCGGCTCCAGCGCCGCCCCGCGGCCCAGCGGCCAGCCCGCCCCTGCTATTATCCCTGCTCGTCGCGGGAGGACGGGCTGGCTGGCGACGGCGTGGCAGGTGTCGCCGGCCAAGGAGAAGGAGAAGCAGGAGCAGGGCAGGCGGCGGGGCCGGGGCCTCTGAAGGGGAGCGGTGGGGTGATGTCCCGCGCCCGTCCCGCCCGGGCACCGTCCACACGCTGGGGCGGGGTGGGAGAGCACGGACCCGAGCTCGCTGCTGCCTTCGTGTTCGCGGGACCATATAAAGTGCCTCTGCGGAAAAGGCCTGGCTTTGAAGGTGATGAAATACAGCTTTCTCAGTTTGTGCAGTAGCTTCAAGGATCTTGCGGAAGACAGTATTTTGAAAAAAGCTAAAGGCATTTTAAAAATGCTTTTCAGTTTTAAATATTCTTACCACCTGACTAAGTTTCTTTTGAACAAGTAAAGAGCAAAAGTACCAATTTGTAATGGTAGCAATTTGTTTTTTCCTTTTTTTATACCAGTACATATAAACCACATGTGAGGGAAGCAAAAAAGATTTATCACTGCAGCCTGGAGAGATTTTAGAGCTGGAATGTGAAAGTATTTATTTTCTTTTTTAATTCCAAAACTAATTAAATCCTGATAGGAAGCCTATGATTACCAAAGCGAATGGAGTTTCACCAAGGTCTGGTAAAACTAATCAGTTAGTTTTGAATTCAGCAGATAGTTGACTGCAACTAAACTAAGTAGGCCTTTTTACACACATTCCAGAAATTACATTATTGCCAACAACTCCTATTTCTAACTTTTAACCTATTTTCTAATTCCCAATCTGTAGTGCATTGGTGAAAAATCCATGATAAACCAGAATACAAGTTCACTTATTCAAGCTAAGTCTTTTTGCTATATAAAAATCAATGAAAAGTTGTCAAATTGCAGAGGGCACAAGGACATAAAAAGCTACGAGGAAAAATATGCAGATGTTGCCATATCTAGAGGCTTATTTTAGACAAATACCAGATCTTGATTTATGTCAAGATGACAGAAGGCCAGATAGATACTTCTAAATTTTAAAGTGGAAAATTCTTCCAGATCTTTGCATTTCCTTCAGCATTATATCCAACATCATCCATTTTAAATATGATACCTTGGGACATTTCTCACTTGAAAGCTAAGTAAACATTTCAGATTTATTTATTTCTCTTCAAATTGAGTAGCTGGTCTCTCTTCAGACAATTATGCTATCAAATATTTATGAGGACATGCAGATGAATAATAGCAGAGACAGAGGTGAGTTCAAACAGCTGGTTAGAGCTTCAGTACCAGTGCAGGGCTGTTAACCTCCACACCTTGATGGATGCTGATGAAAACTTGCAGCCTGAGCCCACAGCTTAAAGGACTGGGTTTATGACACAGAACACAGATAAAACCACCTCAGATAATCGGTGATTTCCATCTGTTCCTCTGAATCTGCTTTCCTATAGTCACTGGGCAGAGAAACTACTATGGAGAAGTATCTATGATACATAGGTGTAAAAAGCACCTGTGAAAGTTTTCCTAGTAGATAAACTTCCTTCCTTGTCCCATTGCAGATGACCAGGGAGGTCTGCAGCATTCTTTGCAGTGAGGTAGGTTACTCAGAGAAGTGACTGAGTCACTATCCCTGGAAGTGTTCAGAAAACTTGTAGATGTGGTGCTTAGTGATATGGTTTTGTGGTGAACTTGGCAGTGCTTGGTTAATAGTTGGACTCTATGATCTTAATGGTCTTTTCCAGCCTAAATGGTTCTATGATCCCAGCAAATATAATTCTTATAATTCAATTATATGAAAGACAACAGAAAAGTATGGAATTTTGAGTCTAGCTGCCTGTAAATATTTTTTGGATGGTGATGGAGGAAGGCCAGAAATCAGAAAAGAGAAGGTATGTAGGCTACAAAGCCCTTTCTTCTTTGCTCTGTTAAATGATAGCTGGTACATATGAAGTTCAAAATGCACCTTTTACCATAAAATTCTACAATAAGATCATTTGCAAAGAGTGATGGCACTAAAAGCACATATCTAGTGCTTTTTGAAGAAAAAAAGGATCTTAAATGTTGCACCCATCATGTTGAAATATTTATTTATTCAAGAACTTGACTTAGAATTCCAAAACCTAATAGCAAGGACAAGGGCAGCTTGTTTGTAAAGGGAATTTAATTTGAATTTTAAAAATTCTAGCTTTCTAACTGGCAAAGAATGTGTAAGGTCAAAGCAGCTGTTTCATTGGCCTAGTGTCTCAAGCCATGAAGTACATCTGACAGATACTCCCTGAAGGGAAAGGTTGTTAGGGTAGATGCAGTGTTACAGTTGGAAAATGTGAAATAAATATTACAAGACAGTAACCCAGGAATGATGCATGTTAGGAACCCATAGAGATACTAAGGTAAGAGGTCCTGGTAAGAAATGGATGGGTGGCATGCTGATTACCATGATTCTAAGACATTATTCAAAAGAACATTTTTTTTTTTTTCTTTCCCCCTTAAACCATCACATCATCAACTATTGTAGCGCACACAAGTCACTTACAGGAAAACAGCCTTTTAGTCCTATTTTTTTTGCACTTTTTTGTGGCTACAAATACTAGTTGGAGAGCGCAGAGAGTAACTATTGACAGGAACACCACCAAAGTGCACACTCCCCACAGGGTTCTTGGAGATCAGACTTAATTCTCCTCTGACTTAACTCTCCTCTGCTTTTACAGAAGGCACAAGACCAGAGAAAGCTTTTGCATAAGATAAGACCTGGGAGAGTGTGTGTGGGGGGGAAATGTTAATGTGTAGAAATAGCTGATGAGAGACTGAAGACACTCAGATTCTTCTTAGTGCCCCTTGATAGGATTAGAGACAAGGTGAAATTTTAAATGTAGAAAATTCCTCATAAAAATAAGGGGTTTAGAGTTCGGGTTTTGTTTTTTCCTTGTTTGGTTTCATGGTTTTGGGTTGCTTGGGTTTGTTGGTGTTGTTTTGGTTTGGTTTTTTGTTTGGTTTTTTGTTGTTGTTTGGGTTTTGGTTTGGTTGGTTTTTGATGCTTTGTTTTGGGGTTTGGTTTTTTTTGTTTATTACCAGGGGGACAGTCAAACACTGGAACAGGTTTTCCGATGAGACACGGGAGTCTTAATAAAGCTGGATAAAGGCAGGAGAAGCCTGCTTAAGCTCTTGTGTATGCTGAGTTGTTTCTCTTACCTTTTCTCACTCCTCTCTCTCACTGAAGTTGCTGGTTTTGGTTTGTCTGGTGTTGTGTGTACCCCCATCCCCCCCAGATATCTTATCCGAGGCACTACATTATCACTGGTGACTTCAGCCTCAGCCAGCTGTGGGTCCATCTTGGAGCTAGCTGTGTGAGATATAGGGGAAGATTCCAGTAGCTCCTCACAGAAACCCCCCCTTTAGCCATGAGTTGACAGAAACATGTCAGGAATGACATTTTACTGAGCACTAATTCAGAGTTTTACTCAAGTTTTTAAACTCAAAACTTTCTCTTAAGTACAGGGACTAGGAAAACATACTTGGCCATTTAAGATTGTCATATTTCAGATTGCAAGAGTAGTGAAATAAAATAGCATGGGGACTCTGTTCATCTGATTGAGACAAATTATCGATTTACTAGATATTCTGTAAAAGTAAGACAAATGTTTCACAGTTTTTGTTCATTTTTTAACCTGAAGTTTAAATTCGGTCTGTCTAAATTTCCACCTGTCTTTCCAAATCAAAGTTCTTGGGTTAATTAGAACAGGGCTTCAGCACTAGTTTATTGACCTAAACACTTCTCCACAAAATACACAATCCCATTTTCTACTAGGACAATGCTCCCATTCATTTCCTTAGGCTAAATGACAGGCTGTTCTTAGTCTTTACCTTCTGGCTGGATTGGATTTCCAGATCCCCTCCACCCATCTCAAACATAGTAATGTTCCCTCCAAGGAACAGGAATGAAAATGCAGTTTGTAGCATGAAGGAAGACTAGCTCAACTGAGCTATCAAAGCTCAATTTACACCCCCCAACCCACAATAAAATAAAAAGCAAAGCAACTCTATCATGCCTGTGGAAGTGAAATTGTATTACAGAGCAGATTGTTTTTTATACTACTAAACTTAGGAAATATCAATCTGCACAGTCACTTTAAACCTCTAGGCTTTTATTCCTTTAGATGGCAGTTCCTGAACCTCACCCTGCCTCAGGGTCTCCAGTCAGTGACAACCTGTATCAAAACTAGTATACTGCACTACACTTTGAGAGCTGTGGCCATTCTACATTCATGTAGAGCTTCACACCACCACAAGCTATGTACAGAACAAGGAAAGTGCTTAAACATGTAGCAATTGCTCTTCAAGCAGAAATTTAGACATTCTTTAAACTAATCTGCATAGAATTTACATTGTCACTGACAAGACCCAGATGAGGTTCACGCATTCAGGTGGAGTCCCAGAGCGTCAGAGTTTGGTTTTCACTCTGTTGGGGAATCTGCAAACTAAAACCAAGAAAAACCTTCACAGGTGTTTGGGGAGGGGCAGGAGGGGAACAAAAAACCCAAAACACACCCAAAAAACCCAAAGCACAACTAACCACTACCTGCACTGGCAGTTTCCCCAATAAAGTAGGTATTTAAGGAACTAGCATTTAAATGTAGACCAACCTTCTATGTCATTCTAGACAGACTGAAGAACTGGCTTTATTTCCCGCCCCCCCCCATATTTAGCTTTATATTATATTGCACAGGCTCAGTAAACTTTCACATTCACTTGGCTTCAAACTGTAATTGCATCTGGACTGGTCAAGATTTTACATGTCTTAATCTAGTCAAGAAGCATCAAGTAAACAGGCTAAGCACACATTCCACTAGTTACTGGATTTGTGCAGCTATAATTAAAGCTTAGAAAGAGAGTATACTGGGGATTAAACAGCTTATTAAAAGCAAGTTTACAGTGTAAATGGGATTGTTCAAGTAACTGAATAGGAAGCTTAGAGTAGTTGCAGGTTAGCTAGAAAGGTGAATTTAAAACAAGCCAGCAATCAAGGAACACGGATGGGCTGCAACTTTTCTGAAGTGCTACAGGCTTTCAAGAAAAAAAATTAAAGTGTCAATCAAGCTTTAAGTGTCCAATAAATCTGCACAAGACTAAGGGACACATTCTTCACGGTGGTGCATGGTAGGAGGATAAGAGACCATGGACATAATTTAGACAGGTTCAGACTGGATAAACCTTCATCAGTATGGACTTCACAGCTCTGGGAAAACTGTTTCAATGACTGACTGGCTCTCAAGAGCTTAAGACTGGACCACATGAAAGCCTAAGCACCCTGGTATGACTTTGCTTGGAGAAGGGTGTTGGCTGAGAAGACTTCCTAAGAATTTTTCATCTGAATTATCTTAGAATCTTAAGCTAGTTAAACCCAGTTTTAGCTTATACCAAGCTTTGCAACAGTAATTTAAAATAAGCCTTTACATAGAGCTACGAGAAGAAAGTTGTTTTGAAATGTCAGGTAGACAGTGATGTGAAGATTCACATTCTTGAAAGCATACACCAACAAAATACATAAGCTGCCCAAATACATTTATTTGTCTCTTAAAAAGTATGTTACTCTTTAGAAAAAAGACAGCCTAGGAAAACTCAAAACATATTAAAGTATATCCAAGCACATACTTCATGCTGATGTTTAAGTAAACTTCAGCACCAGCAGACCAAGCAAGATAAGACTTCTGAAGTTAGTAGCAGTGAGGTATTGGGACAGAAGAAACCCTTAAAATAATAGGAGCTTCAAAGCCTTTCATCCAAGTAGAACCAGAGTTCCAAAATGTATTCAAGAACCATGAAATCTAATTCTTTTGATCTTCAATTGCTGACAAAAATATATGTGTTATAAGGAGGAAACAAACATCTCAGTATATGGAGTTACAAATTGTTAAGCCAGTTCACCAGCTCTGAATAGTCAGAAGAGTGCAGCACTGTTCTAAAACTGAAAAGAAAAAAAAAGGTAGTTTGGAGGGGGGGGGAAAAGGTGTGGTAGGCTGGCAAGAACCAGTTAAGCTATTTCCTTCAAGGCCTCTCTCCTTCCTCATGATATTCACAGCCATCTCAAGACAGAAGGAAAGTGAAGCAAGTTCATTATCACAGGATAAGATACTTTTTGCACTCTTGGTAAAGTTTTCCGTGTTAGTACATGAAAAAATTGCTCTACGTGCATATGGGTGAGGTTACAATAACTACATGCCAACAGTATTCATTAATGTGTTTCATATGTGAAGTATTAGCTGAAAAATATTCTGCCTTAGATAGCTTTTTTGTTAGTATCTCTGTGACCACGTTAAGTACAAACATCTTGTATTTTTACCCATCTTGTCCTTTCTCAGTGGTAAAAGCCATCTACTTCACTTAGTCCTAGTGAACACACTAGGAAGGTATGTATCTGTCATTGCTGTGTGTCCCCCCACCCCGATTTCTGGGGTGTCTTGATCCAGGATAACCAACAACGAGACAGATTCTCATGGTGCGGGATAATAAATAGGGACAAGAGTGTAGGTGAGAAGGCTAAAGTAGAACATTATTGGTGACAAAGGAAGAGTTTACTTTAAAGGTGCAAGCATCTGTTCAGCTAAAAACATGATGAGCGAGTCCCATTTGGAATGTAGCATATGTCCTAAGGGCAAACTAGACACTGAATGTTGTCTTTGTTCCTTTTTAGGAGTGTAAACACTACCTTATGTTCTTAAGTAAGAAGATGCTAATTTGATTTAGATTCAGCCACTCAAAAAAGTGGAGTGATAACTTACAAGATACTCAGTTTCATGCTAAACAAGGATATGTAAACACCCACAAGAATCACCTATTCAGATAATACCAGACAGCCCATGTGGATTGTCACAATGCAGCACCATAGCAGCAGTTTGATTTAAGGAACAGTCTTGCTGCTCATCCCATCACATTTACTGAACAGTGGTAGCATTAGCAGCACTGTGATTTACTCTCTGCTTTCAATGGGTCTAGGTCCAGTTTTGGTTTCCCCACATCATTCTCTTCGTTAGGAAAAGTTTTGTAGTTGGCAAGGATGTTTTCCACCAAGAATCGAGCAGCTTCATCTATGTTGATGTTGTCCTAAAAATGTTGAAACAAACAAGTCAGTGATTTTTTTTTTAAATAGTCACAACATTCCTATTTCCAAATACTAAAACTTTTCTACAGTCTCATCAGTATGATGGACACAGGTTAGATGCATCAGGTCACTGTTCATACACTTGCTTTTCAGAAAAAGATACCAGAAAGGTTGGAGACAAGGTTATTCACCCGTATTACAAACAGGATACTTTGACTCTAATAGGCAGCCAGGGGATGTTATCTGCATTTGGAAGATTCAAATGACAAATTGCATTTCTGCATCAGGAAAGATACACTAGCTTGTTCACTTCTAGAGTCTTATAACTTCCTACATGCAACAGTGAAGAGAGAAGCTGCAATTTAAAAACCTGCATCTAAAGATTACTTGTATCTTTTGGATAGTTTGATCAACCTTTACTTCTATTAACATCTAAAGAATGACTCTAATCCCAATGCATGCGAGATTTTAAAAAAAATTGAACTCAGTTAATCAAGGTTTACAGTTAGTTTTAAGGTCCTGAATTTAAGATGCAGTTGTAAGCTAAATGCTACAAGTCTTCCTTAGGGGCGAGCTAGCCTGCAAACCACTACCAACTTCTGCTGAACAATGCAGACTTGACTCTCACTTCCTATCTGGGAATAATATTATTCCCCTCATGAATATATTCATCTGGTTTTATGCCAATACATAGAAAACAGGTTTCTTATTTGTTCTCACCTTGGCAGATGTTTCAAACCATCCAACAAAGCCACCTTCTCTGCAGAACTGGTCCATTTGAGAGGGATTCTGGCTACCATCTTTCTTCTGGTCACACTTATTTGCAAGAAGAACAGCAGGGATGGGGTTGCCATTGGGAAGTAGTACTTTACTGTCCAAATCATTCTTCCATTTTGAAACAGCCTCAAAAGTGGAGCCTCTTGTGACATCAAAGACCACAAAAGCACCAACTGCTTCTTTGTAGTATACTCTGGTCATATTTCCAAAGCGCTCCTGGCCTGAAAGAGAATAGCAAGAGAGTATATAAATATTTAAGCGTGAACTATAGTCAATGTAAACAGAATTCTGTACCAGGTTACTACATATGAGTTTGGCATTCAGGACTAGTCATCCAATTCATACAACATTGCCTCTTCTGTCCTATGTAAACTCATAGTAACAACCATTATGTATGTTATACACAAGTCAGATGTTAAAAGCAATCCCAACTACCAACTTCTTAAAAACTTATTTGTTGAGTAGGGTTCTTTGAGAAGTAATGCCTAAAACCACTATCAGGACAGCTATGCACAAATATTCTTTTATCAAAAAAGTGTTTGCAAGTTTTAAATATAAATCTAGTTACTTCATTTAGAGACTTAAGCAAACTCAGAGACTTTTTCTGAAGAGTGAGAAATAGGGGTTTCTACAAGCTCCAAGGCCAACAGCCTTCAAAACATCTCCTGTAGTGACCAGTATTATAGATGCTTCCATAGGAACAAGCTCAAAGGGAGCTAGTTTAATAGTTCCAGCTAAAAGATTAAGTCAGAGATAACAGGTTTAAATCCGAGACCTAGGGTTGGAAATTATTCCAGAGAATGAGTTCTATAGCAATCCCAGGATTTGAAACAAGATTATCTGAACAGTTTAAATACAAATATTAACAAGAAAAATTCATCAGAAAATAGTGAGTATAGTAAACTAAAAAAAGCTTTTGCTTATTAAGTACAACTGTTGTAGTCCATATACTTTTCAAAAGTAGAATTACAGTGCCAGTCCAGTTATTCTTCTGTTTGGAACATCAGGCCATCATGCTGTGTTTGCACTTGAGTGTGCATAGCAACGTCAAGTACTAGCATGTTACTTGAGAAGTTCATGCTTTTGGCTTTGTCTGGGAGTCTTCATTCAGAAAGACTAGCTGCTGCACTTTATAATTGGTTTACAGTATATCATTGCTTAAGCATTTAGTGCATATGCAGTTTTAGAATAAAGAAAGTAAGAATTTTAACTGGAAACATAGCTGTCCTCTGTTTATAAACATTAAATCCAGCTTTGATTAGCAAGGACAAACAGTTACAAGGAGAACTGGGTATATTATATTCTCAGAAGGAGACAAATTAATTTCTCGAAGGACCTTGACAAGGGATCCTGTTCAAGAGCATGCTTTTCTAGCTCAGTTACCTCATTTTAATATCAGTACTTCGGTGTACCGATTAGCTCATTCCCTATAGACATTTTCAGAAAAGGCTGACTAAACGGCTGACAGAATTGCCTGAAAACAGCAGCAGCTAAAGTGAAGCTACAGAGAACTAAAGCTCTATAAAGCTGTTTCTATCTTTGCAACTTTTAAGTACGATGCCACATCACTAGCCAGCATATGCTGAGGAGTGGAAATTGCACATTAATTTCTTCAGTACCCCTTCCTTCTCCCCTGTGTGAGAACAAAGGGCATGCAAGAGGAAATCTATTCCCTCCACATACAAAGCTCAAGTTTTGAAGCAGCATTTATGCCTGGACTTTAAGGCCAACAAGCCAGGTGCCATCTCAGTGACTGTTACTGGAAGAGTCATACTGCTGATAGGAGTCTCCTAAAGAGTATATTCAGCTTGTATACGAGTAACTCACATTGTCTCCCTAGGCCTTTCCAGGTTACATTCATATGCCTAAAAGGAGGTTTTGGTATAGCCTTACTACAAACTGTTGTGCCATGTACCCACTGTTTTTATGAGTCAAATACCATTAGGAGAGAGCTTGGACAGAAGGGTTTTACTACTTCTGCAGATCAATTGTCACATCTAAAGAAGCTTTACTTGAAGATTGTGGAGATTTGGGGTTTTTTTTTTTTTTAGAATGGAGCTGCACAGAGTCAAATTTACTTACATTAAGTCAGTCACTGCATATGGCACCAAACAAGCTGTGAGGAGCTCCTGCTTAGCTTCCCCATTTATTTAGTCTGTCAGTGTCACCATTGATTCCTATTACACAAGAATGTCTCCAACTGTGCTAAAGCACTAAGTCTTGTATCCAGCTCAGGCCAATATATCCCTTCACACCATAAGATGGGCCCACAAAATAGTTTGGCCCCCAAATGGTCTAAAAACAAACACCACTTGGTGTTGTTTACATGAGAATGCAAATGAATAGCAGTGAGAACAGTTCAATTAGTCCTCCCTATTGAGTTGCTAGAGTTCTATGGAGATTTCAGTCTTTAAGGCTATATGTTATTTGAAAAACTTAATTTTCTTATGGAAACGTCCATTAAGTTGCATTAATTGAAGAAAGGATTGCTAGACTGCTACCAGCAAAGAACAGAGACAGCATAATGACTACATATTAAAGCGAAGTTATTTGTGAATTGCAGAAATGGTTATCAGGCAGTTACCATTTCTCAGCTGACTAGCTGTGCATACTGTAGTTAAACATGTCCTTTATAGTCACTGATTGCATCCATTACTATTGGCTGAATCCCTTCCTGTCTACAGCCCTCTCATCCAGAAAAGCTTTAAAGCTAAGAACAATTAGCAAGAAGGCTGTACTAGCCTCCTATAGCAATGCCCTGTTGAAACCTTCACAACAGTGTGTTTAAGATATATGAAAGAGCCTGAATTAGTACAGCATCACCTATAGCTGCCAAAGAAAAGAAATAAAAAGTTACAAACTATTTAAGGTAACTAAACTTGTAAAGTCCAAAGCACTAAATGTTTTTTCTTAAAGAAATAACAGGGGGCCTAGCCTAGGACAGAAAGTCTGATCATGGCTCAGATAAGACTGTCAACTTCATTTCCATGAGAATTTCCATCATATTAGCATAGCCAGTCTTCCTCATTCACCCATCCTAATGCCTTTATATATGGTAATCTGGAGAGCTGGATTGACTGGTAATCAACCAAGATCAACTGGAAGTTGGTTCCTTGACACTGACGACTTCTCATGCCCCAGTATCGCCCAGTCTACATGAAGCTTTAACACCATGCAGGCTCTTGCCAGATACACTATACCAGAAAGGCAACAACAGTCTTGTGGCAGAGTAGCAGACTAGCTGAAACCCTTCATGGAGTCCTGACCAGGAGAGAGGCCACTGCAAATGCAGCTGTGCTAACTGGCAAATTCAGTAGCTCTGGAATAATGCAGAAGCCAAGGTAGCTTTGTATAGTAGTTTCTCATTTTACCTTTTATTTTTAAAAAGATAGTTCTGGTAAGACAGTGAGCCTGCTCTGAACTGTACTGTTCTTTGTACTCTATAGCAGTTGATTAAAAAACCATGAGCTTCAGCTGTCCAAACCAATCATTAAAGTATTATTAATGAAGCCAGCCAGAAATAAAAGTAATTTTTTTTCTCTTATGAGCTGTAGATTTGGAAAAATATTAATACATATTATTCTGTAATTTAAATTTGTGTGAAAGAAGTTTGATACAGTAGATTTGATACCCCTTACCCATAAAACACACAAGCTCAACAACACTGTAGTATTAGAGATTAATGCCTTTTAATAGATTAAAACCACTGTAGTATGAGTGCTACCCTTTTCTAAAGTAGCCTAAACTCCAAACCATTTTTATTACTTAGTGATGCTTTAACCTCTACAATTCATATCAATGAATGATAAATCTGACCAGCATACTAGTTTATGACTACTCTTTCATGGATGCTTAACAAGGATAGATATATTTTATTCTACTGAAAGAAGATGGGAGCAGTAACTCATGGCCTGCTGAAAAAGCAAGAGTTTTGTTGTGGTAAAAGATATATGGCATGAAGCAGGAAGATAATTCAGTATAAACTGAGTACTTTCTTTACAGTCCTGTTCTTCCTGACAATGCACATGCTGAGCTTCTTGTAGGGGATGAGGAACATTCTAGAGAGCCTTTTTAAAATTTAATAGGACTTTCAGGCAAAGCTTTTGCAAGTACTTTTCTGCTTGCAAAAAAACTCATTACAGAAAACACAACTTGGAGAACACACTACTCTTCCAAAGTCTAGAGTCTGAACATCATTTTTTGTTATTAAAACTAAATGACTCAATTTTTGTCATGCTCTGTTCATCCAGGGATTTGTCATTTCTGTTCCTATGTCCAGCAGAATTTTTGCTGTAGTCATTTTGTTATGTATGAGAATAGTGTTGAGCAGTGCCAAAAGTGGACCATACCCCAAAGGTGATAAAAGGCTAAAAGTGATCAGATGAAACTAGACTTAAAATCACCAGCATCTAACTATGTAAGGAAGAACAACAAGAAAATAATTACTTGCTTACTACAGTAGTATGGAAATGACAGAACAGAATTAATCATTGTGGTAGGTCTAGTGCCTTGACATAAACCTGATGGCACCACAAAGGCATACTTTCTCTGTGTTTTCGGGGTTCAGGTAAACCAGGGGGTCAGGAGCTAAGCTACAGGGCAGTCACAGGGACCAGAGGTTTTGTCTAGGGGTATGAAGTGGCTGTGTGAAATGCAAAGTTCTGCATTTGCTAACCACAGAGTTTTCACATCTAAATGACTCAGCACATACTATCACCATATTTTCCAGTAATTGCAACAACATTAAGTGAAACACTTGCATAATGTCATGCACCAGAACTAATACAGTTCCCTATAGCAGCATCACTGGAATTAAATTTAAAACTGTATATACAGACTTTAAGGGCTATTCTTGCATTGTAACAAGTGTGAACTGAGATAAACTACATAATACAAAACAACAAAACACACAAAAAAGCCAACCTTATAGCTAAGTCTAACATTAGAAACTTTGTCTTTTACTTCACTGCAAAAGATAAATTATCACTGTAAAATTCAGACAGTGCTAACCTTGCCTTAAAGTACATTATAAATAACTTTTACTGCAATCTTTCCCAGTGTAAAAAATAAGCAAGAGAGTCCTGTTTATCACAGTAGAGTGACTTTAATATTGTGGCAGTTCTTGCTTTTAGTTAGGAGATACCCTACGCTCCTAACATTATTCCTGCTCTTAACTCCTATGTGATGGGAATTGAGGCTTAAAGAAGCAAGTTAAGTGTGCAAATGACAATTGGATATTCATGATAATGAATTTGGCAGGGTTCCTTCTCCCAGACTACTTACCATACCTAAAAGTATTAATATGTAGTTTATATGAACTAAAAGCAACTTATACAAGGAGAGTAAAACAGCCTAATGGCCCATCTGGAAGAAGCTTCCCCGCCTATACTTTTTTGCTATGAAGGTGAATTTTGGATTACCTCTATCCATATGAGCATTATAGCGTGAGTTCCTTGTGAGGGAAAAAAAAAAATTAATCTCAGTCTTACCCGAGGACACACAACTCAGAAACCAGAGTTGTTAGTTGCATTTAAACTCAAACCCTGCACATGTCCATAATGATGGACAACAGCACAAAGTTCATCAAAGTTCTTCTCTTTCAAACAAGACTAACTTTTTGGGCATCCTTCAAAAATTGTGTCATTAATGAGGAAGAGAAAGATGACCAGGGTTTATGAAAGCCTGACAACTGAAAGAATGATGGAACAAATAGTTTCTCAAAGTAAGGTTAGCTCAAGTCATCTTTGACAGGCTGATCAGCTTAATGGGTTGCCAGAGCTCAAAATCTAATTTTAACAAGCTTGGCAGTTCGACATCAAATAATCCTGAACTATAGATATATAGTCTAGATTGTAGTCACCCAAAAGTCAGTGCACAACTAGCTGAAGAGTTTTATTCCAAAGTTCTTTGTTACTAACTGAAAGACCATTGCAATGAAGTTTTGCATTTTTTTCCCTGAATCCAGTAACACAGAGCTGTCAAGAGTCTGATAAACAGCAAAAAGTCCTCAGTTTATGAATAAAGCCAAGTAGCTCTTGCCAACATCGTCCTTCAGAATGCTGAAACTTAGAATTCAGTTAGCTTAAAATGCAGTTTAAGTTCAACAGAAAGAAAGAATATACCACAAAGGAAAAGTTTGATCTATAAAAATTATTCAGTAATACTGTAGTAGTGAAGTAAATGATAGAGACCTAGTGAATCAAATAGAGTTCCGAATGCATGGAACAACATCTGCTAGTGTTTGTTACTCCAGTTTTCTGTCAACAGGTACAATCCACTACAGTGAGCTCAGGCATCACAGGATGCTTATTAAGCTGTAATGAAGGTTGCAATAAATCAGTTTTAGTATGGGAATACTTGAACATTCTCATTCCATTGTGAGAAAGGTTTTCAGATCAACTATTTACCATGACCCCTAAGGAGTCAGTCATGCCAGACTTCAACAAAGGTCATTAGCAACAGTCTAATTTTCCTGCTAACACCATGGGTCTTAGGTCCCTACTATCAACTATTCCAACCTTATTGGCACAGTGTTCAAGCACAGTGCCTCTGTTTAGGCTTCAGAGTCAAACTCTACAAGTTAGTTGTTTCAAGCAGCTTCCAGGACTTGCATTTGTCATTTATGCTTTCATTCAGCCTAGACAGGAAAAAAACCCCAGCCATTCAACAGTAAATGAAACTCCTGTTCCAGTCTTGTTTCTGCCAAGGGAAGGCCTAACATAATGAGCAATCTCCTCTCTGCTCCAGTTGTGCTGCTTTAGAGAAGCTTTTTTCTCCAGCTCCCTAGATTTCTAGGGTCAAGCTTTTACATACTAACATCAAGGAACCTGTGAGGTACAGCTCCTTACTTACAGTTCCAACTGTCAGTAAAGTTCATATCATTTAGTGTGATCAATTTAAATTAAAGCACCACCCAAAATGGCTGGACATGCAGCCCAATTCTCTCAGAGTTAGAACCACTGTCGCTTTCAAGACTGGATAAAGTAATTTAGGAGCCACAGGCAAGAACAGACTACACTTTGGATGCCTGTTGGTCCTACAGCTGGCTGTCTGGGACAATACAGCAAATATCCCAAACTGCCCTGAGGATGCATCTCCAAGTTCTTCAGACATCTAATGTACATTTTAGCACTACCAGGGTCAGCTGACTGATGCTCCTTTTTAGGCAGGTATATCAGTGTTACTGGCAAGCTCCCACTGCTGATGGAATTCCCCTTTCTCCCTAAACCAGCACAGATTGTCCCAGAACTGTCTTACCCAATTAGATAGAATCTGTTATTCATGAAAAACTAGGTTAACCAAACCACTATCAATATTACAGGACATACTTAAGTGTGTCTACCTGCTTGTGCACATGAATAACAGCTGTACAGCTGTAGATTTGAGAGCAGACTCAGATTGACAGTACTATATATGCCTCCACTCCTCACTCATACCCATTGAGACAAGTAGTGCAAAGTTGCCATGTGTTTAAACCACAGAGGTGCTGAGCTATACTAGCAGCTCTAGCAGATATTAAAAACCTCTAAGAGGTAAAAATGGCACGTCTAGACTGACTCTTACTTTTCACTATTGTGGAAGTAATATTTGGATTTGTGGTTCTGGTGACAAACACCAAGAGGTTAAAAAGCAAGAAGTACGAGAATATTATAACTTCCTGTATTAGATAGTACTAGAAACAGTTTCACTAACTGCAGCTCTTATAGTTCCTAACAAAATCATTTGAGGTTGCTTTCGTCCAAGTGAATTTAAGAAAGGACACTAGCAATTTACTTATTAAGAGTGCTGTGGAACAGTTAACTGACCACTGGATGGACTTGTTCCCAACAGTAACTATCCCAGACCCTTCAGAATAAGTCTTTAGGAGGAAAAGGTAACCAGCTAGTTAATCCCTGTTCAACTGACTTGCATTTTACCACAAGACATAACATTCGGTCCTCTGGTTACGCCTACATAAGAAAAGTCAGAGTGCAGTGGAAGCAGTTCTGTTGAACGAGGCAGTGTCAGAGGTCTGACATCTGCAGTATACTATATATACACACAGTATTTATGAGAGACTCTGTAGTCAGTGAAATCTCATTGAATAATATCAGTAGAGGTGCAGCAGTATTTTGTTTTAGATCATAAGTGTTCTCACATGTTCTTAGAAGTCACTTTTTCATATTAAAATGATAGGAAGTAGCTTAGTTTCATTGTACAACACAACTGGTTTCTAACCTAATAATTTGTTAGCCACCCGAATTGTAAAGTCTGTGACTTGTCTTTGCATTCAGTGTTTGCTATCATTATACTTTATTCTAAAGCAGGACAGTCCTGTTCACTACTAATGAAACAACAAGAACACCGAGGTGCCACTGCTCAGAAGGTAGACACCCAATTTCCATCTAAAACACTGACCACAGATGGAAAAAGCACACCATTCTCTTTCACCAAGACAGAAAGTCTTCTGCAAAGATTTGCATTGCTCTCAGAGAATTTTACAACAGGACAGAAACCTTTCATTGCTGCCAGTAGCCCTGGGCTTATCTAATGATTTAAGGTTGTCCAAGATGACTTTAACAGCTTGTCTATCAAGAGTTTAGAAGCAACACCCTGCACTTATGGTTCAAATGGCTTTGTCCAGCATTGAACAGACAGTGAGTAAAGGTATGACAGTCATGTTTACATAAGAAAGTTTCATCCAGTTTCCTTGCATCTTTTTGTTTAAAGAAAATTGAGAAGAAACCTAAGCACTAGATTTCCATCTCCAGAAAAGCATAGTCCAAACGAGCTAAATGATTTCTAACTAGCTGTCAAATGCAGCACGCGTGGAAAAACTCTCCTTGCGTTAGCATTCAGAAAAAGGTGGCATAGTCAAATGAGTATCATCAGCAGCATGAATTGGTACTTCCTACCTTGCTTTAACTAAACTTACCTAAACAAGTTATCTGCCAGAGTTAAACTGTCATGCCTGACAGCCCTTCAAATCCATTTCCTTTGGTAAGTTGTCATGCAGCCAGAGCTGCACCAAGTACTTACCGGTGATGCTGCATGGCACTACAGCATTTCACAGCACACAGGAGAACAATTCCAAAGTCAGTTTGTCTCAAGAACAACTTTATCACGAGACTGAAAAAATGTTAATCTCTAAAATGGTCAATATGTCATGGCGCATTGTGTGTGTGATTGGAATTTTGTATCAAATAGCTGCCACTTTGCTCTACCCAGCATTCTAACCTGGGAGCATTTAAAGAACAAACTCCCATCAACTGTTTGCAGTGACACTCAGAGGCTGCTTTCTAATCAATTATTTGCAGAAGCTGCTAAAATCCATACAGTAAGAAACTTTGGTTTAATTTGCTGCCAATCTAGAAGCCTGCATCACTGAGTTTGCTACACTTTCAAGACAGAGTTAACAAGCTAACGTCTTAAGTCTAAATAAGTTCTATAAACCCCTGAAATCTCATCATTTCTCAAAGCATAATCTTAACATACCACCTACCACTGTTCTGCATCTCCATAGCTGAAGAAGAACTTTAAACATCTAATGTTCCATCACAACATGTTGTACATTACAGTCACTGCTTACTGCTGGTCATGATAGCTTTATCACTTGCAAGAATTTCACAAGAGTTATTCCTATACTTTAATACAAAAATATAAACAGAAATTACCTTTTTACAAATCACTTCCTTCTGACATGGCATATCACACTTCAGAACTTCTGAAGTGAGGATTTGAAGGGTAGAAGTTACAGTAGACTGCAAAAGCAAGGAAATTATGACCAATGGAGTTCAAGAACGGTATTTCCAAGAGCAGTAAGAGTGAATCCCAGTGTCCTTGTTCACTTCCAAGGAGAAGAATCTTATTTTATATAGCATGCTGGAGCCTTTTTTGGAACTAGGCAGCTAAGATTGTTTTCTTTTCTGCATTTCATAAGACATGCTACTAGTTGAGAGAAACCCTTTTATATCACCTGCCAACTCAACCTGTACTTATGTACATGCATTTGTGACACCTTGTCCAAGTGCACATATAAAGAAAACCAAAATGGTAAGATGCAAAGTGGAGACAAATAAGGTAAAGACATCAAGACTCTGAAGCCACAACACTGATGCAAGGAGAGTTAATAAAGGTCAATTAACATTCATGTAAATTCCATACATTAAGAGAAAAGTGTATAATTAATATTGTCTACACCAGTTTGTCTCTAGAGAGTAGTGCACTTGATTCATCTGATTTGACAATAATAATTTCTGATTGATAATACTGACTGAAGTAGTCAGAAATTAAGAGCAAGAATTTAGTCAATACTTTCTCAAAAAGAAAAAATAACCAACAAACCAACAATGTAGATTAATGATTTCTGCAAAGATTTCTTGTTTGTTTTATAAACTGACTCAAAAATAAGTTATGTTGTGCGATACATACTATTTTCCCCTCCTCTTTGCTGTATTGCACATAACTTAGGTATTGTTTCCCTTTAAAGTAGCTTCCCTCTTGTCCATTTGATGGTTAGCAATCCATCCTTTGCTCTCTGTATCAGAGTGCTAAGGAAGCAATTTTATTGTGATTTTGCAAAAATCATAAAGCTTCTGAGCAACTGCGATATATGATATGAACCTAATCTATTTGAAAATAAGGCTGAAGCTCCATCTATTCCATAGTGAATAAAAGTGCATTTCCACTGTTGACAGAAATTAATAGTACCTGCAAGATCAAAACAGCTAACTTTCTTTTAAGCCTCTACTAGACCAGGTAGACTTCTAAAATACACATTGTCAATCCCATTTCTTGGAGGACACCAAGAAAAGCCTATGGAGAAATTCTAAGCTTATTTCCCAGACGCTCAAAGAGCATCTGTCTCAATTCTACCAGTTAACTGAAAATTAACTGAACAGTCCTGTCTTGCATAATTGAAATTATTATGCTAAACTGCCTTACAACACCAACTTCAATAAAGTAACATTTCCCGTGTGCTTATGGAATTCTATCAGCACACAGGCTTTAAGAAGTTTAATTCAACATAATATATATATACAGTACTTGATGCTCCTATGTAATCTAGTACTAAGCACATGAAACCACTAGTATGAATGATTCAGCACCCTACTGGTAAAAAAAAAAGTGTTTCATCAGTAAGACCAGTGATACCTTGCTTGATAGCATTTCATAAAAATTGACTTAAACAGAAGAATTAAAAAAAAAAAAAAAAAAAAAAAAAATGT